>JAPVLO010001618.1:0-71380 GCA_027257055.1 Cephalopachus bancanus | reverse complement strand
CAGACTCCAACTCAAAAAAAAAAAAAAAAAGACAATTATCAATAGCTACCTCCAAGGAACTGGTTCTGTCCTTGACTAGCAATTAGAAGGTAAATTTGCTTTGTTTTTGAGTCAGAGTCTCACTGTCACCCAGGCTAGAGAGCAGTGGCATGCACACGGCCACGGCAGCCTCGACCTGATGGGCTCAGGCGATCCTTCTGCTTTAGCCTTCCAAGTTGCTGGAACTGCAGGCGTGCGCCACCCCGTCCAGCTTATTTTTTGATTTACTGTAGAGACGAGGTCTCACCATGTTGCCCAGGCTGGTCTCAAACCTCTGGGCTCAGACAATCCTCTCGCCTCAGCCTCCCAAAATGCTAGGATGACAGGCATGAGTCACCGCACCCAGCTATTAGAGAGTAAATTAGTGAACTCCTAGAAAAACACAACAAAGCTAAGAAATGTTAAAATGGCTGCTCTTTGGTTATATTTGGCTTGTGTCCCTTCATCCTTCTAAAACTGCATCTACTTATTACTATTCCCCCCCTCATTGCCCTGTTGTCTATTTATTTTGATGAAAATGAACTTATATGCTTAACCTCTCAGTTTCCCCATCTATAAAATGGGATCATAGTGGAACTTACTTCACAGAAATATTACAAAGACAAAATAAGTTAATACGCACAAATACCATCACCTGGGAGTTTGTTGGAGATAGAAAATCTTAGGCCTCAGCCGGGCTCGGTGGTTCAGCCTGTAATCCCAGCACTTTGGGAGGCTGAGGTGAGTGGACTGCCTGAGCCCACGGGTTCGAGACCCGCCTGGGCAACTTGGTGAGACCTCAGCTCTACAATAAAATCAAAAATTAGCTGGGCATGGTAGCGCGCGCCTGTAGTTCCAGCTACTCGGAAGGCTGAGGCGGAAGGATCGCCGGCGCCCAGCAGGTCAAGGCTGCGGTGGCCGGGAGCGGCCACTGCACTCCAGTCTGGGCGACAGAGTGAGACTCCAACTCAAAAAAAAAAAAAAGAAAATCTTAGGCCTCACCCCAGAGACACTGAGTCAGAGCCTGTATTTTAACATCCCACCCCACCCTCCACCCCCACCCCTTAATTCAGATGCATATTTAAGTTTGGGGAACATATTTAGCACTCAACAAATGATAGCCATTATTATGATTATCAAAGTTCAGGTTTTTACAGCTGTTTCTTTTTTATTTTTATTTTTTGAGTTGAAGTCTCACTCTGTCACCCAGGCTGGTGTGCAGTGGCACGCTCATGGCCACCCCAGGTTCACCTGTTGGGCTCAGCCTTCCAAGTAGCCAGAACTACAGGCGCACACTACCACACCTGGTTAATTTTTTGATTTATTGTAGAGATGAGGTCTTGCCAAGTTGCCCAGGCTGATCTTGAACCCCCAGGCAATCCTCTCACCTTGGCCTCCCAAAGTGCTGGGATTACAGGCTTGGGCCACCGCGCCTGGCCTGTGCAGCTGTTTCTAGTTTTCAATCTTGTCTTACTTTAACCTGCAAACTCCAGTTTGGTGGGAACAGGGACCATGGCATTTCGGCCAAAGGCTGGTGACAGCCAGGCCAGGGTTCCTGCACCTAGGTGGCTTTCCTCCATCTGCAGAGGGAGACAGATGAGGAAATGAGCAATTGCAATAGGTAGTGTGATAAGGCTAGCAAAAAGGGAAGTGAGGTGGCAGGCTTGTGGGGGTCAAAGAAAGTGTTATCTCAGACCTGAAAGATGAGTTGGGTGACTGGAGATATCCCCCCAAAATGACAAAACAGTTTCACCTTATACAGTGGACTGCTCTCATGACATTTCAGAGGAGATGGGGGGGAGGAGAAAAGTGACCCCATTTGGCTGATAGCAGGGGTTATTGTGGAAAGGGATGCCTCAGGCCGGGTGTGGTGGCTCAAGCCAGTAATCCCAGCACTTTGAGAGGCCGAGGTGAGAGGATTGCCTGAGTTCAGGGGTTCGAGACCCGCCTGGGCAACTTGGCAAGACCTCGTCTCTACGCTAAATCAAAAAATTAGCTGGGCCTGGTAGCATGTGCCTGTAGTTCCAGCTACGTGGAAGGCTGAGGCAGAGGGATCGCCTGAGCCCAGCAGGTTAAGGCTTCGGTGGCTGGGAGTGTGCCACTGCCCTCCAGCCTGGGTGACAAAGTGAGACTCCAACCCAAAAAAGAAAAAGAAAGAAAGAGATGGCTCAAACTACTGTCACCAGGAGGGATTTTTGACCCACTCCCCATCTACTCTTTCCTGGAAAGGCCTTTAACTTTGCCCCAGGAAGTAGCAACTGCCCTAAGCCAACAAGGGGACTCATGGGGGGTTAGGGGTTGAGTGTGGACACTACTTGGTGTCCTGCTATGAAGCCGAGTCACTAAGAAAAAACCTCGGCTTCGGCTCCACTGCAAACCAGACTCCAAGCAGCTGAGAACTCTTAATCTCTCAGAGCCTTGGCTTCTTCACCTTCGGGCCTACCGGGTTCTTGGGAGGATTAAGCGAGAGGACATGATGTAAAGTTCCGGCCCAGAGCCGTGTTCCCTAATCTACCGTTTCCTCCCTCCTCCCTGTCCCGTTCGCGAGCGGTGTAGCAGCTGGGAGGATCCAGGGCTGGAGCCTCGGACGCCGCCGACATTCTTCGGAGTCCTTACACGCGCCCCCTCCGGGGTGGCGGTGGGGGTGCCGAGGCGGGCTGCGGTCGTGCGGGGTCTCCAGGCAGCTCGGGCCGCGGGCCGCGGGAAAGGTGGGGGTCGGCCGGAGTCACAGGTGGGGTGGCTTTGAAGGGAAGACGAGGCCCAGTGTTTTCCTGGAGCCCTGAGCCGCCCTGGCTACGGCCCCCCCCCCAGGGGGCGGGGGGGGGGAAGAGAGGAGGGGGGAAGGGGCAGAGCGTGCGGAGCGGCCGCGGGAGCCGGCGGCCTGCCAGGGCCCTTCGCGGGCCGTGCCCCGTTCTTTCCCAAGACCGCAGACGAGGCCTCCGCGGGCGGATTGGGGGAGAGGGGGGAGGGCGAGAGGGGGAAGGGGAGAGAGGGGAGGGGAGGGGGGAGGGCGCGGCCCTGCCCCAGCCCACGCCGGCGGGGACGGCCCGGGCGGAAGAGGCGGCGCAGCGGGCCGTGGGGGGGGGAGGGCCGGGGGGGGGGGAGGGGCCCGTCCGTGCCCTGCAGCGGGCGGTGGGCGCACCTTGAAGCCCCCCCGGGGGGGTGTGCGGAGGAAGCGGGGGAGAGGAGAGGGGGAAGGGGACGTCCGGGGGGGGCGGCCTTGGGGGATGGTAGCCTGCCTCCGTGGGGAGGGGCGCGCCCTGCGAAACGAGATCGGCCGACCCGGGCGCGATCCGCACCCCCGCATCCTGCCTGCGGCCTGTTCTTACTCGGCTTGAACTTTGTGTTTCGCGGCTTCGTCTCTTCCAGCCCCGCAGAAGGCCGAGGGCGGCCCTCTCTCCCTTTTCTCAGTCGGAGCAGCCCCCACCTCCGCCTCCTGCTCCCCACCCCCGGCACAGCCCCCCGCTCCCGGAGGCGACGCCGCGCAGGCCGCAGGGCCACGCGGCCAAGTGCAGCCCCCGCCTCGCCCCGCGCCCCCATGGGTCGTGCAGGCCTCGCCGGGACAGCCCAGCCCGGGCTCTTTCGGTTCCTTTTTTCTCAGAAGAGCCCTCTGGCTTCCTGCTGAGTTTCCCCTAGGCTTCCCTTAAGTTATTAATAATAATAGCTACCACTTTCGGGGCACTTTGTATAAAGCAGGCATTTTAGCTTTTCTTCTAATTTTTTTTTCAGGGCAACTGTGTAGGTATTAACCCCGATGTACAGATTGAGAATATGTGAAGTTCAGGAAAGTTCATTTGCTCAAGGTCATGGCTAGTAACTGGGATTACATTTTAGGCTGTGAGACTCCCCCTAACCCCCTACTCTCTTTGACCTGCCACATTCCCCAGGGAGGCCCGTGCCAGGGCCATGTGGAAGAATGGTGGTGGATCTACTGTATTCTTCCCTAATGCTGATTCTAGTCTAGCTGGAGTCCACCCTCCACTACATTCTACCCTACCCTCAAAGACAGATATTTTCAGCCGGGCTCGGTGGCTCAGCCTGTCATCCCGCGCCTTTGGGAGGCTGAGGTGAGTGGATTGCCTGAGCCCGAGGGTTCGAGACCCGCCTGGGCAACTTGGCGAGACCTCATCTCTACAATAAATCAAAAATCAGCTGAGCGTGGTAGCGCACGCCGGTAGTTGCAGCTACTCAGAAGGCCGAGGCGGAAGGATCGCCGGAGCCCAGCAGGTCGAGGCTGTGGTGGCCGGGAGCGGCCACTGCACGCCACTCTGGGCGACAGAGTGAGACTGCAACTCAAAAAAAAAAAAAGACATATTTTCTGGGCCAGACTAGGAAATAACCTAGCTCCAGGACTAGGCTTTGCTTTTGTCCAGAGGCTTTCCAGTTGAAACCCACCTGCAAATCAGCATGGACGTCAACCTAGAGAAGGGGGAACGTCAGTGGTCCCAAAGGGAGGCAAAGGAGCAACTTGGTGTAGTGACTTTCCAGTGCTCAGTGTTTTCAAGGACAACAGGGCCAGGCGTAGTGGGTCATGCCTGTAATCCCAGCACTTTGGGAGGCCGAGGTAGGAGTATTATTTGAGCCCAAGAGTTTGATTGAGACCAGCCTGGGCAACATAGCGAGACCTCATCTCTACAAAAAAAATAAAAATTAGCCGGGTGTGGTGGCTGGTGCCCATAGTCCTAGCTACTTGGGAGACTGAGGTGGAAGGATCACCTGAACCCAGCAGGTTGAGACTGGGGTGGCCATGAGAGGGCCACTGTACTCCAACTAAAAAAAAAAAAAAAAAAGACACCAGGCTCGGTGGCTCAGCCTGTAATCCCGCGCCTTTGGGGGGAGGCTGAGGTGAGTGGATTGCCTGAGCCCGGGGGTTCGAGCCCCGCCTGGGCAGCGAGACCCCATCTCTACAATAAAAAAAAAAAAATTAGCCGGGCGTGGTAGCGCGGGCCTGAAATTTCCCGGGCTACTCGGAAGGCTGGGGCGGGAGGATCGCCAGAGCCCAGCAGGTCGAGTTTACGTGCCGGAAGTGTGTTGCTGCACTCCAGTCTGGGCGACAGAGTGAGACTCCAACTTAAAAAAAAAACAAAAACAAAACGACAGCAGGGCCCTAGGTCCTATTCTTACTATCCCCACAGAATAGAAACACCCTATGTCCCCAGAACAGCCCTTTCCGAGTGAAAAAATAGATCTGTTTGAGGAGTAAGCAGTAGTTTTGAAAACCAGAGAGCACTATATACATGGAAAGCAGGATTTTGGGTTTGGGGTTTTTTATTTTCCTGAGTTGGAGTCTCACTCTGTCACCCAGACTGGAGGGCAATGGCATGCTCCCAGTCACCACAGGGCTGCTGGGCTCAGGCGATCCTTCTGCCTCAGCCTTCCAAGTAGCTGGAACTACTGGCACGTGCCACCTCCGGGCCCTGTCCTGGGGTCCTGAAGGCACCCCTGCTCCAGGAGTGAAGCTTTTGTTTCCCGGCTAATTTTTTTTTTTGCTGTTTATTATAGAGATGAGGGCTTGCCAAGTTGCCCAGGCTGGTCTCAAACCCGCGGGCTCAGGCAATCCTCTCACCTCGGCCTCCCAGAGTACCGGAGTTATAGGCATGAGCCACCATGTCCAGCCAAGGATTTTTGTTTTGATGAGACATCAGTTGGGCAGTGGCTGGATTTTATTATTTGAAAATAGTACAAGTTGTCAAAAGAATTTCACCTCATAAACATGGTTACATTAGAGGAAAACCTGGAATCCACCTGGAGGACACACATCTTAAGATTTCTGGACACAGAGTATGCAAACAACTTATGGAGATCACTTCTTACCCACGCAAAACTCCATTCTTCCAGTACTGAGGCCAGGAACAGTCTTCTGCATTGGAGAGGGTTGGAGTCTCAGAGGGTGCGGTGGGGCGGGGATATGATTCGCCTATGTATGAGTAAGCAGGACAATTAAAAACCAAAACGGAGCCGGGTGCAAGGGCTCATGCCTGTCATCCTAACACTTTGGAAGGCTGAGGCCAGAGGCTTGAACCCAGGAGCTCAAGACCAGCCTGAGCAACATGGCAAGACTTTATCCCTTCAATAAATAAAACTTAATTGGGTGTGGTGGCACATGCCTGTAGTTCCAGCTACTTGGACGGCTGAGGCAGAAGGATTGCCTGAGACCACCAGGTTGAGGGTGTGGAGACAGTAAGCATGCCACTGCACTCCAGCCTGGGCAACAGAGTGAGACTCCAACTCAAATAAATAAATAAAGGGATTGTTACAAGGAGGGAAGGACTAGAATTTATCAGGCACCTGGGATGAATGAATGAATGACTATAGTTGAGACTTGAGTCCTTGAAGGGGACGTCTCAAAGGTCATGGTGAATGAATGAATTAGAAGGATGAATTGTATTGGAAGAACTACTTTGTTCAAGGCAGGAGCCCTGAGACCCACCTTTTTTTTTTTTAAGCTTCAGTTTTCACATTTGTTTTTTGTTGTTGTTGTTGTTGTTGTTTTTGAGTCGGAGTCTCACTCTGTCACCCAGACTGGAGTGCAGTGGCCGCTCCCGGCCACCGCAGCCTCGACCTGCTGGGCTCCGGCGATCCTTCCGCCTCAGCCTTCCGAGTAGCCGGAATTACAGGCATGCACTACCACGCCCGGCTGATTTTTTTATTTATTGTAGAGATGCGGTCTTGCCAAGTTGCCCAGGCGGGTCTCGAACCCTCGGGCTCAAGCAATCCACTCACCTCAGCCTCCCAAAGGCGCGGGATTACAGGCTGAGCCAGCGAGCCTGGCTCAGTTTTCACATTTGTAAAGCAAGGATTTTGTTTTGTTTTTTGTTTTGAGTTGGAGTCTCACTCTGTCGCCCAGACTAGAGTGTAGTGGCACGCTCCCGGCCACCGCAGCCTCGACCCGCTGGGCTCCGGCGATCCTTCCGCCTCAGTCTTCCAAATAGCTGGAACTACAGGCACGTGTCACCATGGCCAGCTAATTTGTTGATTTACTGTAGAGTCGAGGTCTCACCAGGTTGCCCAGGCTGTTCTCGAACCCGCGGGCTCAGGCAATCCACTCGCCTCGGCCTCCCAAAGTGCTGGGATTACAGGCTGAGCCACTGAGCCTGGCTGCCTTGCCTATTAAGCTAAGGTTCCGGTTCTTTTTGATAAATTCTGCATCTTTTTGATACAGTCTAGGGTTAGGGCTAAAATCTGTCCTCTGGGCACGTGCAGGGAGATCTGTGTATATCACTTGACTAAATACAGTCACAGCAAATGGTCATGTTCTCTCAGTGGCAACCTGCACATAGTTTCCAGAAGGCCTCAGTAGCTCCTTTTAGGCCCCTAAAACCTTCATAGGCATAATGGAGTCGTAGAGTAGGGTGGAGATGGCTTTTTTTTCCTTTTCCATTAATTCTCACAATGTTTTCTGATTGTCGTCTTTGAAACCTACCCAAAATGAAGAGACAAAGCACCTTCAGCATAGATGATAAAGACAGGTTCTGGAGCTAGACAGCTTGGACTTGAATCCTGGGTCTGCCAATTCCTTGCTGTGCAGTCTGACCTAGGGGCCAAGTGCTTAAACTCTCTGTGCCTCTGTTTCTTGTAAGACTACTGTGAGTTAAAGGAGTTAATTCATGTAAAGTGCTCTGAGCGATGCCTGTTCCATATAAGTGTTATGTCAGTGTGACTGTTATTATGGTACATCCTGTGTTAACTGACTTGTACGTATTATTTATTTAACATGAACTGCAATTTGAAAGGGAAGATGCAGGAAATTACTGAGTTCCACAACCCTAGATTGTCATGAAAGTCTGTGACTAGGGGTATGTGGGAGGAAGGAACGACAGATGGATGGACCAGGCCCTCGTTTCTTCTAGTTCTTTCTTTATAAAGGGTTTCATACTGTGCCTGACTGCTTTTAATTTTTTTTGATGCAATAATATGAATTATAAAATATTCTAAGCCGGGCTCGGTGGCTCAGCCTGTAATTCGAGTACTTTGGGAGGCTGAGGTGAGTGGATTGCCTGAGCCCGCGGGTTCGAGACCCGCCCGGGCAAATTGGCAAGACCTCATCTCTACAAAAAATAAAAAATGAGCCAGGCATGGCAGCGCGCCCCTGTAGTTCCAGC
The DNA here is from genome assembly GCA_027257055.1 of Cephalopachus bancanus. NCBI lineage: Eukaryota > Metazoa > Chordata > Mammalia > Primates > Tarsiidae > Cephalopachus > Cephalopachus bancanus. Next base: position 63,260 of record JAPVLO010001618.1, on the reverse strand, counting down.
TACTTGGAAGGCTGAGGTGGAAGGATCGCCGGAGTCCAGCAGGTCGAGGCTGCAGTGGCCGGGAGCGGCCACTGCACTCCAGTCTGGATGACAGAGTGAGACTCCAACTCAAAAAAAAAAAAAGAAATTCTATGTCAGAATATGTAGATTTACCATATTATTGTTGTTGTTGTTGTTGTTATTATTATTATTTTAGTCGGAGTCTCACTCTGTCGCCCAGGCTGGAGTTCAGTGACATGCTCATGGCCATCCCAGCATCGACCTGGGTTCCGGCAGTCCTTCTGCCTCAGTCTTCCAAGTAGCTGGAACTACAGGCATGTGCCACCACACTCAGCTAATTTTTCTTTTTTTTTTCTTTTTTTTTCTCTTTTGAGTTGGAATCTCACTCTGTCGCCCAGACTGGAGTGCAGTGGCCGCTCCCAGCCACCGCAGCCTCGACCTGCCGGGCTCCGGCGATCCTTCCGCCTCAGCCTTCCAAGTAGCTGGAACTACAGGTGCGCGCCACCACGCCCGGCTGATTTTTTGATTTATTGTAGAGATGAGGTCTCGCCAAGTTGCCCAGGCGGGTCTCGAACCCGCGGGCTCAGGCAATCCACTCACCTCAGCCTCCCAAAGGCGCGGGATAACAGGCTGAGCCACCGAGCCTGGCTTAATTTTTCTTATTTATTGTAGAGATGAGGTCTTGCCGCGTTGCCCAGGCTGATCTTGAACACTTGGGCTCAGGCAAGCCTCTCATCTCCGCCTCCCAAAGTGCTAGAATTATAGGTGTGAGCCACTGCGACCAGCAACCACCATATTATTTTTAACTGTCAAAGAGAATGGCTTAGTACAGATCAACTGAGTATTACATATTCCCATGTGTTAACTGCTTATCTAATGTTCACTGTATACTGAAGGCGAGAGAGAACATAGGTTATAAACAGCACAGAGCATGGTTCCCCAAGAAGTTTGTAATTTTGCGGGGGAGTTCAAGACCCTCATGAAATAATCAGAGACCAACAAAAGAAGCTCTGCATAAAATGTTACGCTGGTTTTAAAACTAAGTGCCAGTGGGGCGCAGTGGCTCGTGTCTGTAATCCCAGCACTTTGGGAGGCCAAGGCGGGAGGATTGCTTGAGCCAGGAGTTTGAGACCAACCTTTCGCATAGCAAAACCCTCATCTCTGCCAAAAAATCCCCAAATTAGCCAGGTGTGGTAGCACGCACCTGTAACTCCTGCCACTGAGGAAACTGGGGCAGAAGGATCGCCTGAGCCTAGGAGTTCGAGGTTGCGGTGAACGGTAATCATGCCACTGCACTCCAGCCTGGATGACAAAGTGAGACCCCGGTTCAAAACAAAATAAAATTTAAAATAAATAATAATAATTTTAAAAATAGCCGGGCTCGGTGGCTCAGCCTGTAATCCCGCGCCTTGGGAGGCTGAGGTGAGTGGATTGCCTGAGCCTACGGGTTCGAGACCCGCCTGGACAACTTGGTGAGACCTCATCTCTACAGTAAATCAAAAAATTTGCCGGGTGTGGTAGCGCGCGCCTGTAGTTCCGGCTACTTGGAAGGCTGAGGTGGAAGGATCGCTGGAGCCCAGCAGGTCGAGGTTGCAGAGGCCGGGAGCGGCCACTCCACTCCAGTCTGGGCGACGGAGTGAGACTCCAACTCAAAAAAAAATTAGTGTCATACTCAGTGATTGGTGAAAAGATCCCATTCAATAGGAAAGAACATTTGTATGCATATACTGGAGCTGAGGGCCTGCCTCCTGGAAGCTGGAGTAGAGAGGAAATTTACCCTCTAGTTCTTCCAGCCTCCCGGAAAAATTACTCAAGACAAGGAGGACAAGTCTACACTCCCTTAACAAGCCGCAACACAGAAGCACAGGGGTGTCCAGGCAGGAGGTGGAATGCAGCGGCCCTGATGTTCCCTGCACCTGGCTTAGCATGTGCATGGCGCCTCCCTCCTAAAGGTACGGGGGAGTGCTCACCCGCACCTTCTGACAGAAGCAAGCGTTGGCCTCCTGGAAGCACAAATGGTGCAGCTTCTTCAAGGTCCAGTGACTTGGCTGGAGCAGCTGGAAGGGACCTCCCTTTTCTTGAGGCCTTAGTCCTTTGTTTGATTCCTTGGGAAGAACTCACCGGGTTGTGAGAACAGTTGGACCACAGGGCCAACCTTGGTACATTCTATGCTGAGGTGTTCATCAGCTTTGGCCAAGGCTGTGTTTCTTTTACCCCACCCCTAAGCACTAATCACTACCTAAACCAGCAACACTTGGTTGCCACAGAGAATTAGGTTGTGTCAAAGCCCGCACTTGACATTCCTTCTTCTAAGCCCTACCTAACAGCATTTAATACCTTGTTGGGGTGAACCTTTTGACCCCAACCTTGTCCACGTATACTTTTGTTTTATTTTTTTGAGTTGGAGTCTCACTCTGTCACCCAGACTGGAGTGCAGTGGCATGCTCCCAGCCACCGCAGCCTCGACCTGCTGGGCTCCTGCGATCCTTCCACCTCAGCCTTCCAACCATGCCCGACTAATTTTTGATTTTACTGTAGAGATGAGGTCTCGCTAAGTTGCCCAGGCGGGTCTCGAACCCGTGGGCTCAGGCAAACCACTCACCTCGGCTTCCCAAAGGCACGGGATTACAGGCTGAGCCACCGAACCCGGCCCATGTATACTTTCATACATGCCCTTCTCTCCATACTGCGAGGATAACATAATAAATAAATGGAAATTTACTAAGCACCTACTATGGATGCCGCTCTGTACAAAGCATGGGGTTTGGAATGCCGGTGTAGGGAGAGCTATAAGAAAAGTGAGATGTGAGGCCTGGTGTGGCGGCTCACACCTATAATCCCAGCACTTTGGGAGGCCAAAGTGAGCAGACTGCCTGAGCTCAGGGGTTCGAGATCAGCCCAGGCAATTTGGTGAGACCTCATCTCTACAATAAATCAGAAAATGAGCCGGGCGTGGTGGCGCGCGCCTGTAGTTCCAGCTCCTTGGAAGGCTGAGGCGGAAGGATCGCCTGAGCCCAGCAGGTCGAGGCTGCGGTGGCCGGGAGCGGCCACTGCGCTCCAGTCTGGGCCCAGAGTGAGACTCCAACTAAAAAAAAAAAAAAAAAATCAAATAGCATTACCCAGTGTGGCAACCACATCGATATTTTGCTCACAGATTCACAGAAACTCAGTGTTTCCCTGGTCATTTGGGAACCAAAATCACCAACCCATTTTTTTTATTTTACAATGCAGAAACATAGAAAGACTAGTACAATGGATGCCTTTAAACTCTCGCCTACATTTACCCACTTTTTCCATATTTACTTTGTTTCTTTTAGAGAATCACTTTTTCTTCCATTTGAAAATAAGTTGCAGCCATCATCCCCTAACACTTTAGCATGGACCGCCTAAAAGGGGGTTCTCCTACACGGCCTGTGTCTGTCATTACCATCACGATAGAAGTCAGCATCAATATGTAGTCCATGGTCACTTTTCCTAACTGTCCAGTGATGCCCTCCACAGCTTTTTCCCTTTTAAGAATGAAAACCTATGCCAGACGTGGTGGTTCATGCCTGTAATCTTTGGGAGGCCAAGGCAACAGGACTGTCTGAGCCCAGAGGTTCGAGATCAGCCTGGGCAACTCGGTGAGACCTTGTCTCTACAATAAATTAAAAAATCAGCTGGGCATTGTGGCACATGCCTGTGGTTCCAACTACTTGGAAGACTGAGCCCAGCAGGTCGGGGCTGTGGTGGCCGTGAGCATGACACTGCACTCCAACCTGGGCGACAGAGTGAGACTCTGACTCAAAAAAGAGAAAAATTGAAACATAATCAAGGATAAGAGTTACTCACTGCATTTGCTTGTACTGTTGCTTAAGTGTCTTTTCATCTGTAACATGGCCCGATTCCCTTTTGCTTTGTCCTTTCATGATCTTGACATTTATGAAGGGTGTAGGTCCATCATGCTGGAGAATGACTCACAATTTTGGATTTGCCTGGTTTTTTCCTCATGATTGAATTCAGGATCTGTTCTGTTTTTAAAAATTGGGGTAAAATATAGTAACATGAGCCAGGCTCGGTGGCTCAGCCTGTAATCCCACGTCTTTGGGAGGCTGAGGTGAGTGGATTGCCTGAGCCCACGGGTTTGAGACCCGCCTGGGCAGCGAGACCTCATCTCTACAGTAAATCAAAAAATCAGATGGGCGTGTTAGTGCACACCTGTAGTTCTGGCTACTTGGAAGGCTGAGGCGGAAGGATCGCCGGAGCCCAGCAGGTCAAGGCTGCGGTGGCTGGGAGCAGCCACTGCACTCCAGTCTGGGCGACAGAGTGAGACTCCAACTCAAAAAAAAAACAAAACAAAAACATATATATATATATATATATAGAGAGAGAGAGAGAGAGAGAGAGAGAGTAACGTGGAAATTACCATTTTAACCATTTTAAGTCAGTGATATTAAGCACATTGACAATGGCATACAACTTTTTCATTATCCCAAACATTGTTGACGTATCCATTAAACAGTAATTACCCATTCCCTTCCCCCAGTCCCTGGCAGCCTCTGTTCTTTCATCTCTATGAATTTGCCTACTCTGGGTGCTTCGTGTAAGTGAAATCATACAGTGTTTGTCCTTTTTGTGTCTGACTTATTTCACTTAGAATGCTTTCAAGGTGTAGCACATTGTAGCATATGTCAGAACTTTATTCTTTTTATGACTGAATAATATTCCATTGTATGTAAAGACCACATTTTGTTTCTGCATTCACCTGTTGATAGACACTTGTGCTGTTTCTTTTTTTTTTTGGCTTTTGTGAATAATGCTGCTATAAACATAGGTATATAGGCATCTGAGTCTCTTCTTTCAGTTGTTTTGGGTAGACACCTTGGCGCAGAAGTGCTGAATCATATAGTAATTCTATCTTTAACTATTTGAGGAACTGCCAAAGTTTTTCTCAACGGCTGCATCATTTCCATCCTTACCTGGAATGCACAAGGTTTCCGATTTCTCCACATCCTTGCCAATGCTTGATTTTTAAAATTTCTTCTTTCTTCTTTTTTTTTGTTGAGTTGAAGTCTCACTAATGTCGCCCAGGCTGGAGTGCAGTGGCATGCTCACAGCCACTGCAGCCTCCACCTGCTGGGCTTAGGCAAAATCCTTCTGCCTCAGCCCTCCAAGTAGCTGGAACTACAGATGCATGCCACCATGCCAGGCTAGTTTTTGTGATTTGTTGTAGAGATGAGGTCTCACCAAGTTGCCCAGGCTGGTCTCGAACTCCCAGACTTGGGTGATCCTCTGGCCTCAGCCTCCCAGAGTGCTGGGATTACAGCACCGTGCCTGGCTAACACATAGGAATTGAATTCTGTGGTGCCCTGGATTTGAATCCTATGAAGAGTGAAAACTATGGAGGCGCCTAATTTTAGCTAAGCACTTAAAACGTCAGCTAAGCATTTTATTCTAACTTGACTCATACCACTACCTAAGATACTCTACATTGTCACTGTGCTACTAAACTTATAGAACCCAAGTCAGGATCGGAAGGAGATTGATTTTATGTGTGCATTTAACCTTTAACTTGCCGAAGAAAAAGAACTGAAAAGAAATCAACAATTACTTATTGAGCACAATTTATGTGAGGCACTGTAATTTAAAATGCATGGCTTAGCAGGCTGGTGCAGTGCAGTGGTGGCACTTTAAGAGGCCAAGGCAGGAGGACTCCTTGAGACCAAGAATTCGAGACCCGCCTGGACAATATAGTGAGATCTCGTCTCTAGAAAAAAATCAACCAGGCTCGGTGGCTCAGCCTGTAATCCTGCGCCTTGGGAGGCTGAGGTGAGTGTATTGCCTGAGTCCGCGGGTTCGAGACCCGCCCGGGCAACTTGGTGAGCCCTCATCTCTACAATAAATAAAAAATCAGCCGGGCGTGGTAGCACGCGCCTGTAATTCTAGCTACTCGGAAGGCTGAGGCGGAAGGATCGCTGGACCCTAGCAGGTTGAGGCTGCGGTGGCCGGGAGCGGCCACTGCACTCCAGTCTGGGCGACAGAGTGAGACTCCAACTCAAAAAAAAAAAAAGAAAGAAAGAAAGAAGAAAAAATTAGCTCGGTATGGCTGCACACACCTGCAGTCCCAGCTTCTCAAGAAGCTGTGGTAGAAGAATCACCTGAGCCCAGGAGGTCGAAGCTGCAATGAGCCGTGATGGTGCCACTGCTCTCCAGTCTGGGTGACAAAGTGAGACCCTGTCTGAAAAAAGAAAAAAGAAAAAAAGAGATGGGGCAGGAATGAGTAAGCTATCTGGGGACAGTGAGAAGGTCAGCCTGACTAGGTCAGAGGGTGTGTAGGGGAAAGCATAAGTGGCTATGTGAGGTAGGGTCAGATTATGGAGGACTTTAAAATAGCCCATTCGGGTGCAGTGGCTCAAGTCTGTAACCCCAGCACTATGGGAGGCCGAGGCAGAGGATTCCCTGAGCCCAGGGGTTCGAGACCAACCTGAGCAACATGGCGAGACCTCGTCTCTACAATAAATCAAAAAATTGGCTGGATGTGGTGGCACATGCCTGTGGAAGACTGAGGCGCAAGGATCACCTGAGCCCAGCAAGTCGAGGCTGCGGTGGCCAGGAGCGTGCCACTGCCCTCCAGCCTGGGTGACAGAGTGAGACTCCAACTCAAATAAAATAAAATAAAATAAAATAGCCCAGCAGAGGAATGCGCACTTGACTTAGTAGACAATGGTGAACCCTTAAAAGTTTTAAAACGACGTTAATTTTTTTAATGGGAGGGGGGCTCTGTTTTAGGTACATTGTTTTAGGTACATGTTCCTTTCCCTGGAAAGGAAAGTCGTAGATCGTTGCCCCAAGCTCAACACCAGGCTGGAGTGTATTTCACAACCTCTCTGACTGAATTCTCCTGACAGAAAATGCACTGGATCCTGTGAGATCTTGCTCAAGTTCAGCCCGGCCCACTAACCTTTCGTGCTCATGGCATGAAACTTCCATGGTTTGGGTTGGCACTCTTTCCAGCTTGCCGGACTGTGATGCCATGTTCCCCAGAGCTTCCAAATTCCAGGCAGGCTTGTCCTTTCAGTTTCCCTATTTTCACAAAACGTCACGTTTTCTAAAGCTTTTAGAACGTGTCTGTGTCAATGAAGGTGTATGAAAACCAAGAGACATCGCCGTTGACCTTCAGAGCTTTCTCCCCTCTCCACCCTCGCCTGCATTCCCCTGGAGCTAAGCTTCCTCAGGACCTAAGTACTTTCTCTGCACTCAGTGCTTTCCCACAGCAGCTGAAAATTACCTGTGACTCACACAAGCAGTTCAAGCAGCTCAGTCCCAGACAGGAACGTTGAGTATTGCCAGTTGACATTTTGGGATCACAGGAAAGATGGGGCAAGCAGGAAGTGTCCTGTGGGCTAGAATCAGGGGAGATGCACAGATACCCCAAGAACATTCCAGAGTGCAGGCTGGATAAAGGCATGTGAGGGGTCATTAGGCTGATTTCCCTGTGGTCAGAGACTGGCGACATTTTTATACTCCCCTGCGCCGACACTCTTGACATTGGAATTTCATCAAATGGCTACCGTGTTTGGTCTTCAACCAGGACAAACAAAGAAAAGAGAGTTGTTTCCCTGTCTGCTTTTGCTAAATGGAATCTCTGATTCTACTTACCAGCCGTGCCTTAGACACCCTGGGGCTGGTGAGGACTTTAAACCCTGGGCATACAAGACTCCCAACTTTACAGAAGAACCCTTTCCCATATCCTGAGCCTGAGTTCAAACTCCATCCTCCCCCTGTCCCCTGACACACCTTCAATCTGTGATTACTTTTCCAGCCAACTCCCTGCTAATAATCCACCCACAAATTGCTATTTCAGCTGAACTTTCTCCAAACTTGAGAATCCTTCCCAAGGATCTTGGACTTCCTCACAATCTGGTTATCCTCTCATCTGCATGTCTTTCTGGAATAATTGTGAAATGGCAGGAAAAAAAAAAAAGAGAGAGAGAGAGAGAGAAAGGAAAAAACCTCTAATTTTCAAGGGCATGCAGTAAACTTAGCCCCCTAAAGAGCACTGCAGAAATCTGGCGTTCTACCTTGTTCATACCAAATTTTAAACTTCCAGGAGTTTCAGATTAAGTTTCCTGGAAACCTTTTGTGCTTTGTTTTTGTTGTTTTTTCACATTCTTTCTCCCCTAACTGAAAATGGGGTGAGAAGCAAGGAAGGGAATTGTAATCAGAGTGATTAAAAACCACACACACACACACACACACACACACACACACACACACACACACACAGCAAAGGGACAATTTTGCACTTCCCATTTCTGATCCCAGGGATCAGGAGGTAGAGACAACTCTCATGTGAGTAAATTCGCAGACGCCCGAGCATGTCGGGAACATTCCCGAAGGGTCATTAGAGACTGGCCAGCAGAGGCGTGGGGGGCGGGCTTCCGTTGGGTTTTCTTTCAGAACTTTTGTCCGGAGAGCGTCCTGTCCTGTTATAGGCATACCTACCAACGTCTCCAAATTGCTAGGTTGACAACACTCAAGAGCCTGGCACTGGGTTAGAAATAGAAAACGAGCCGGTGAGCCCGGGGCCCAAGGCTGCGACTGCCCAGTCCTCCCCCGGGAGCCTGCTGCTGTGTCCCTGCCTCGCCGTCCCCTCCAGTCCTGAGGGCTTCACTCCCACCTCACTCAACCGTGAAGGCGTTGTCACAGGCTTCCCAACGCATCACGATCCTGGCACGTACTTAAGAAGCCACGCTTTCTCCTCCAGATCGCCAGGCAGAAAGCGGGTCCCCTCCAGCTCCCCCACCCACGTGGGTCTGGAAAGGGCCTGCTGGGGGAGGCCCTGGGCTGCGCTGGGGCCACGCCCCCAGCCTTTGCAGGAGGTGATGCTCCTTGGGGATTTGCATTTTGCAGGCTGTATTTAGAAGCCACTTTCCTGCTTGCAGAAAACAGAGGCCCACTCTGGCTATAATTATGACTGAAGAGTCACTTTCTTTCAAAAACTCTATTTTCAGGTGTTTACCACTTTCTTTCAAAGGGGGAAAAAAGTTGCCTTAAGGCAAGCAGTCCCAAAGCATTCTCAGCCTCCTGGGAAAGGAACCTGGGAGCCATCTGATGAAATTCCATTCTGCTATCCTGGTGTTACCTGAAGACAGGAAATGGGCTAGGGCTTCAGGGACAGCAAGGACTGGAGATTCTTATTTTTATCACCTAGATTGTTTGTGATGTCTTGAGCAGGCTGACTGTGAGGAGAGACCTGGAAGACAGGATTCCTGGGTTGTGGTCATACAGACTTATGACACCTTATCAGACTTATGACACCTCCCTGCAGGGCGTGGCCAATGGAGCCAGACTGCCTTGGTTCCAATCCCAGGTTGCTAGCTGTGTAACTTGCTTACTACTTGGGTGAGCTTGGGCAAGTTCCTTACCCTGTGGGCCTCAGTTTTCCCATGAGTAAAATGGGGATAATGGCCGGGCTTGGTGGCTCAGTCTGTAATCCCAGCACTTTGGGAGGCCGAGGCGAGTGGATTGCCTGAGCCTGCATGGGTTCGAGACCAGCCCGGGCAATTTGGCGAGACCTTGTCTCTACAATAAATTTTTAAAAAATTAGCTGGGTGTGGTAGCACTTGCCTGTAGTTCCAGCTACTTGGAAGGCTGAGGCAAAAGGATCGCTGGAGCCCAGCAGGTTGAGGCTGAGGTGGCCAGGAGCGTGCCACTTCACTCCAGCCTGGATGACGGAGTGAGACTGCAACTCAAAAAAAAGGGGGGTATAATAATGGTACCTACTTCATGGGATTATTGTGAGGATCAAATGAGTTAATAAATGGCAAGTGTTTAGGATAGGGTCTGGCCCATATTATATAAGCATTGCCATGATTGTGCTTGTTTGCTTTCCCTGTCTGTGAAGCGAGGAAATGTCATTTTTTTTGAGTTGGGTTCTCACTCTGTCACCCAGGCTGGAGTATAGTGTCACACTCCTGGCCACCACAGCCTCAACCTGCTGGATGCTCTGACGATCCTTCTGCCTCAGCCTTCCAAGTAGCTGGAACCACAGGCGCGTGCTATCACACCTGGGAAATTTTTTGATATATTGTAGAGATGAGGTCTCACCAAGTTGCCCAGGCTAGTCTTGAACCCCTGAGCTCAGGCAATCCTCTTGCCTCCACCTCTCACGGTGCTGGGATGAGCCACCGTGCCCGGAGAGGAAATGCTATTAATGGTTATGTTGGTCGTCCTGCACCAGAGATAGGAAGAACATCCATTATGTGCCAGACACTCCCTGCGAGTGATACTGTGAGGAGACAGCCAGGGAAGGCCTGGACCCGGGACCCCCTGGGAGAGGAAGAGAGACCCCTCAAAGACAGTCTCAGGGAACATTCAAAAGGGAAAGAAATCCACACCCCGCTTACCCTTCTTGAAAGGTGTCATGACGCAGAAACTTGAGGATTTGTGGCTCCTTCTCCCCCCACAGCAGTGTCTCAGCTCAGCCAGGGAATCCAATACAGCGGTGGAGGGTCCATGTAGCCTCTGACACACGTGGCCTTGACCTTTGGACTCCAGCTCCCTGAATTAGCAATTGGCTTGTCCCTGTGACCAGTCCGCTCACCCCCAGGCCTCCTGTCTGGTACAGGGTGGGAAAGAGAAGGTAGGCGGACAGATAGGACTTGACCCTGCCCACTGAGATTTTGGCATGGGTCTTTCAAGCAGCTGATGGACTCTTGTCGCTGGCCCTGACATCTGTCCAAGGGGGATTCTGGCTCGACCTAAGCCCTGTCTTCCTTACTCACACTGAGCCCAGGCTCTGGGGACACTGATGCCATTTTCTTTCTTTCTTTCTTTTTTTGAGTTGGAGTCTCACTCCGTCGCCCAGACTGGAGGGCAGTGGCCGCTCCCAGCCACCGCAGCCTCGACTTGCTGGGCTCTGGCGATCCTTCCGCCTCAGCCTTCCGAGTAGCTGGAACTACAGGCCCGCGTTACCACGCCCAGCTGATTTTTTATTTATTGCAGAGATGAAGTCTTGCCAAGTTGCCCAGGCGGGTCTCAAACCCGCAGGCTCAGGCAATCCACTCACCTCGGCCTCCCAAAGCGCGGGATGACAGGCTGAGCCACCGAGCCCGGCTACTGATGCCATTTTCAGTGTGCATGAAGTGCGTCGTGGCCATACCCACCAAGTCTGCCCTTTCCTCTCTTGAGCCCCCAACCCATCCTAGGATTTTATCATCAGAATCCTCCTGGCTTTGTTAGTTTATCTGAATCCTGCCTAAATCTGTCAGGTCCACCTTGGTCTCACCTCCTTCGTGAAGCCTTCTCTGACTGCCCTGCTCACACCAGTCCTGCTGTCCTAAGTTTCCTAGTTATCTGTTCCATTCTTTTTTTTTTTTTTTTTTTTGAGTTGGAGTTTCACTCTGTCACCCAGCTGGAGTGCAGTGGCACGCTCTCGGCCACCGCAGCCTCCACTAACCGGGCTCCGGCGATCCTTCCGCCTCAGCCTTCCAAGGAGCCGGAACTACAGGCACGCCCTACCACGCCCGGCTTGCTTTTTGATTTATTGTAGAGACACGGTGTCACCAAGTTGCCCAGGCTGGTCTCAAACCCTGGGCTCAGGTAATCCTCTCGCGGCGGCTTCCCAAAGTGCTGGGATTGCAGACTTGAGCCACCGTGCCTGACTCCATTCATTTAGAAACCAGAAATGTACTTAATTATATTCTCAAAAATTGTTTGAACACCTGTCTGATGGTAAGGCACTGAGGCTAAGTGTTGGAGTACCCTTAAAAGTATAGGACAGGCTCTTCTAGCAAGAAGCTTAAAATCTAAAGGAATGATAACAATAATTCTAAAGGGATGGCCTGGAAAATCTCTTGTTGCCATATGTTGATTTTCATGTTGGATGTTATGATTTATCATTCCCTCTTTGTAAAAAAATGTTTGTTTCTATTTATTTATTTATTTGAGTTGGGATCTCACTCTGTCACCCAACCTGGAGTACAGTGACACAATCACCACTCACCATACCTTCTGGGCTCAGGCGATCCTTCTCCTCAGCCTTCCTGAGCACCTGGGACTATCCCACCACGCCTGGCTAATTTTTTTAAAAGTTTTTTGTAGAGACGAGGTCTCGCTATGTTGCCCAGGCTGGTCTCGAACTCCTGTACTCAAGTAATCCTGCTGCTTCAGCCTCCCAAAGAGCTGGGTGTGGCAGGTGTGAAATACCTCTCCCAGCTCACTCCTATTTTAAAGATAAGAAAAGGAAGGTGAAGCCGGGTTCGGTGGTCAGCCTGTAATCCCAGCGCTTTGGGAGGCCAAGGTGAGTGGATTGCCTGAGCCCGCGGGTTCGAGACCCGCCTGAGCAGCGAGACCTCATCTCTACAATAAATCAAAAAATCAGCCGGGCGTGGTAGTGTGCACCAGTAGTTCCAGCTACGTGGAAGGCTGAGGCAGAAGGATCGCCAGAGCCCAGAAGGTCGAGGCTGCAGTGGGCGGGAGCGGCCACTGCACTCCAGTCTCGGAGATAGTGAGACTCCAACTCAAAAAGAAAAAAAAAAAAAAAAGAAAAGGAAGATGCAAAAAGCTTAAGTAATTTCCCAATGTGTCAGCGCTTAATCTAGGCAGCCAGCTCCATTGTTTATACACTTAACCACATAGTGGTAAACTTCCTGCTGTTTTACCCTTTTGGTTCAACTGGAGTGAAATTCTTCCAGGTCCTCAAGGCCCTGAGGCACTTAGTGCATCACTGCCTGTGGAGGCCCAAGCACTGGGAGGAAGTGCTCGGCATCCAGTGATACCTCGAGCAGCAGGGTTTGCGCAAAGGAGGAGGTTTGCCCAAGGTTTCTTAATTCCGGGCAGTACCTTGGGGAAAGGAGACCAGGAGTTTGGGGTCCCCACACTGCTAAGGACTAACTCTTAGCTCACACTGCCTCCTTGCTAACCCAGCTCTTTTACCAGGCCAAAGCTGAGGTTACTAGGAAGGCAGCCAGCTAGATATTAGGAGGGATTCCTATGAATACCTCTTCTCACCGTGGACATAGGCCCACGAGGAGAAGCCCCAAAGGCCTGGTAGCTTCCCCTGAATGCTTCCCAAAACATTGCCTGGACCTGGGATTTCTGTCTTATCTCAAGGATGGACTCATCCCATCCCTCAGTGTCAAGTTCTAGTGACTGTACTTCTCTTAACAGGGAGACTTCAAGCAAGAAAATACCTGTCCTCATTCAAAGGGACAGACTTTCTTGAATTTAATGAAAATTTTACAGCCTAATCACTCACCTGTATCTATTCTTTCATGTTCATTGATAACCTACTTGGTACAAGAGGTTGTGGTTTCCTGACACTCCAGCAGCTTAAAATCTAATAAAAGAAGTGATTCTGTGATTCTAGTTTTAGACACACATGTTTACAACATGGGTCACAGGATAATGATGATCATATCAACCGTTTTTTTTTTTTTTTGAGTTGGAGTCTCACTCCATCGCCCAGACTGGAGTGCAGTGGCCGCTCCTGGCTACCGCAGCCTCGACCTGCTGGGCTCCAGCGATTCTTCCGCCTCCGCCTTCCAAGTAGCTGAAACTACAGGCGCGCACTACCACACCCGGCTAGTTTTTTGATTTATTGTAGAGATGAGGTCTCACCAAGTTGCCCAGGCGGGTCTCGAATCTGCGGGGCTCAGGCAATCCACTCACCTCAGCCTCCCAAGGCGTGGGATTACAGGCTGAGCCACCGAGCCTGACTATCAACCATTTATTAATTGCTTACCCATTGCCTCAGTGCTAATGTTTTGATAGATTCTATCTCATTTAATCCTTTTTTTTTTTTTTTAGTTATGTTCTCACTCTGTTGCTCAGGCTGGAGTGCATGGCATGATCATGGTTCACTGCAGCCTTGACTTCCTGGGCTCAGGCAATCCTTCCACTTCAGCCTCCTGAGTATCTGCGTGCATGACACCATACCCAGCTAACTTTTTTTATTTATTTGTAGAGACGAGGTCTCACTGTGTTGCCCAGGTTGGTCTAGAACTCCTGAACTCAAGCAATCCTCTAGCCTCGGCCTACCAATGTGCTGAGATTATAGGTATAAACCACTGTGCCCTGCTTCATTTAATCTTTATAATAAATCCAGATATAATTATCTCATATGATAGATCAAGCTCTGAGAAGTTAGTTTGTAGCAGAATTACAATTGAAAACAAGCTTTAGGCCGGGCTCAGTGGCTCAGCCTGTAATCCCAGCACTTTGGGAGGCCAAGGCGAGTGGATTGTCTGAGGCTGCAGGTTCGAGACCAGCCTGGACAACTTGGCGAGACTTTGTCTCTACAGTAAATAAAAAACTTAGCCAGGTGTGGTAGCGCGCATCTGTGGTTCTGGCTACTTGGAAGGCTGAGGCGGAAGGATCGTCGGAGCCCAGCAGGTCGAGGCTGCGGTGGCCGGGAGGTGTGCTACTGCCCTCCATCCTGGGTGACAGAGTGAGACTCCAACTCAAAAAGAAAGAAAGAAAGAAAGAAAGCCTTGCTTGACCTCAAAGTTTATTCCTAATGACCATGCTAGATAGTCCAAGCAAAGGTCCCGACATTGAGGATCATAGAGGGCTCTTATAAAAGTCTCCCTTCTAATGACTCTTCCCACTGCTACCACTCAATCCTTTTTTTTTTTTTACTTTTTCTCCAATTCAGCCTCCACAGAACTATCGAATTAATCTTGCTAAGATACAGCTATGATCACCATAAGCTTCACCTTCCGCTCAAAACCTTCAGTGATCCCTCTAAAAACCCCAAACTCAGCTAGATTCACATAGCGCGACCTCGTCTCTACAAAAAATTTTAAAATGTGCCGGGCGTGGTAGTGTGTGCCAATAGTCCCAGCTACTTGGGAGGCTGAGGCAGAAGGATTACGTCAGCCCAGGAGGTCGAGGCTGCAGTGAGCTGTGATCGTGTCACTGCACTCCTGGGCAAAAGTGAAAACCCAGATAAATAAATAAATATCCCAAACTGCCCTTAAGGCTGATATTCAAGGTCTCAATTCCACCTGGGCTTTCCAGCCTTCTCTCTGTCCACTCTCTTCCCTATATTCTTGCCAAATAGAACCATTTGCTAGTCTGCAATAGGTCCACCCTACTAATTCCAAGGGTTCGTTCTTGGAATTAGTAGGTTCGTTCTTGCACACCATTCGTTTTTCCTTGGATGCCTTTTCCTCATCTTTGTTTCTTCAGCTCTTACCCATCTTTCAGGGTTCAACTTAAATGTCACCTGCCACATGCCAGTCACTAAGCTAGGGCAAATATATATATACAGGCCGGGCTCAGTGGCTCAGCCTGTAATCCCGTGCTTTGGGCGGCCGAGGTGAGTGGGTTGCCTGAGCCCGCGGGTTCGAGACCCACCTGGGCAACTTGGTGAGACCTCATCTCCACAAATAAATCAAAAAAATTAGCCGGGCGTGGTAGCGCGTGCCTGCAGTTCCAGCTACTTGGAAGGCTGAGGCGGAAGGATCACCGGAGCCCAGCAGGTTGAGGCTGCGGTGGCTGGGAGTGGCCACTGCACCAGTCTGAGCAACTGAGACTCCAACTAAAAAAAAAAAAAAAAAAAAAATATATATACACACACACACACACACACACACACACACACACACACACACATATACATACACACACATATATACACACTTGGGAGGTGCTAAAAATGTATACATATTTTAATAGATGTTATCTATGTATTACTTTTTTTTTTGAGTTGGAGTCTCCCTGTGTCACCCAGACTGGAGTGCAGTGGCATGCTCACGGCCACTGCAGCCTCGATCTGCTGGGCTCAGGTGATCCTTCCACCTCAGCCTTCAAAGTAGCTGGAACTATAGGCATGTGCCACCACTCCTGGCTAATTCTATGTATTACTTTTCAGAGTTGAATTGAATTACAGTAGCAATGTATAGTATAATGTTTGCTCAAAAGATGGCATTAATCAAATGAATGCTAACATCACCATGAGACAGTCAAGTCATTCAAGAAAATAGTGGAAACTCAATTGAGCAAATGCCATACGTAATATATAATTTTTTTAACCATGTATTATGGTTTATTTAGTGAGCGCCTGTAGTTCCAGCTACTTGGAAGGCTGAGGCAGAAGGATCACTGGAGCCCAGCAGTTTGACGCTGGGGTGGCCATGAGCGTGCCACTGCACTCCAGCCTAGGCAAAAAAAAAAAAAAAAAAAATTAAAGAACAAAATATTTAAGCAGAGGGATTTGAATGTGTGGGGCTCTTCTCCCCCAATCTTCCTTGGAAGTGCTCATACCTTGACACAACCTGTAAAGACATCCAGACAGGCTTGGGTTTAGGGTCCCAGAAAGCCCAGACAAAATCAAGCCCAGCAGGGCCCAATCATACAGAACAATGAGTCATCTGCATAGTACATTGTAGAGGAAAAGGCTGGAACATAGAGTTCAGGGTGGGGGTGGAGGAAGGGCTGTAATAGCAACAAATTTCACTCTGAAATATTGCCCAACATCCTGGTATTTGGGGAATTTGTCTCCCTTGCCTGGTGCAGATTGTGACACCCCAGCCAAGCCCAGCAGCCTGGACTATGAACCTGCGGGTTTTCCCCTGAGCCCCTCGGGGCTTATTGCCTCTCACCCCTCCCAGGGCACGTGCTGGATGCGAATCAAGTCCAAGGGTGGATGCTCTCAGGCCAACCGAGCCTGGGCGCAAGGTGGCACATAACCACCGGGCTTTTAGACTGAGCGTTTGGGTGATGAGAAGAGTGATGTTTTGGGTGGGCGAGGACCACCTTCCCTGCTTTTGGCTGGTGCATTCGAGACTCACAGCCGTGAGGCTGAACGGCCCGCCGAGTGGGAGGTTGAACCCTAGGAAAAGATGTCTTCACACAGGATCTGAGGTGAAAGGAGAGTTGACCCACGGGCTGGGTGGGAGGGGAGAAGCTGGGAGATACTTCCCAGAGCTTTCCATTTCAAGGACGACAGGTCTGCAGGGTCACAGCTCCCGGGATAGACACTAACAAAAACAGCACTGTCGGGAGGGATTCTTGACTCTCGAGGCGACACTGTTCCATTCACCTACCAACTGGCCAGGGACCTGGCCTTGGGGTGACACCGACCTGACAGCATGCAGTTTTTTGCTGTGCTAGTCTTCCAAAATCTAAGAAGACTACAATAGCAGTTTGCAAAGTGGGACACTTTGGAGGGCCTCTTACCAGTCCCATGGGTATTTTGGAGCTTGGATGTATGGAAAACTAAGAGAATTTAAACTTTAAAAGCAGCACACCCCAAGGACAGGATTTCCCACCAGGTGCAATGGCTCCCACTTGTCATTCCAGTACTTTGGGAGGCAGAGGCAAGAAGATTGCCTGAGCCCAGGGGTTCCAGACCAGCCTAGACAACTTGGCAAGACCTCGTCTCTACAATAAATCAAAAAATTAGCCAGGCGTGGTGGTGCGTGCCTGTAGTTCCAGCTACGTGGAAGGCTAAGGTGGGAGAATCACCTGAGCCCAGCGGGTTGAAGCTGTGGTGAGCTGTGACCATGCCACTGCACTCCAGCCTGGGGGACAGAGTGATTTTGTAACTGCAACAAAAAAAAATAGGAGTGGTGAACCTGCTGAATTGTGTGACACATTATCTATGTATGTGTGTATTATAAAGGGCTGCATTTGGGGTGGGGGCGGGGCTGTAATCTTTATCAGATTCTGAAAGAGTCTGTGACCTCCTGAAACATTAAACAAAACAAAACACATTTTTCTGAGGATGAAGGTGGGAACTGGGTGTCAGGGGAATTTGAAGGACATTCCAACTCCTCCCACTTCCCATGTGCTGCAAACGTGTGCGGTGAGAAACAATGACAAATGCAGGGAAGTGACCGGCCCCCTTTTAAAAAGTCCTTCAAGCCGATGGACTCTTGAGGACCTCCCAGATTTTCTTAGAGACGTTGTCTTCCTCTCATTAGGAAACCCTGCTCTTCCTTGTCTGTCCCTCCTTCTTCCATTCTGTCTTCATGGCCGCAAAGAAAGATATTCTAGTAGCTGCTGTTTGTTCAAGAAAGGACTGAGGCTAGAAGGCCAGGAGAGCTTGTTTGTTAGGTTGGAATTAGGAACCGTGTCCAGGAAAGGTTGAGTAAGTCCTTCATCATCCAGTGGGAGCCAAACTTTTCAAGCCTGAGTAGCTCTTGAAAACTTCAAAACCACAGTGAGTTTCCTCCAAGTAATTGTGATTGTACTTTTTTTTTTTTAAGAGATAGAGTCTCCCTCCGTTGCCCAGACTGGAGCACAGTGGCACACTCATGGCTCACTGCAGACTTGAGCTCCTGGGTTCAAGCAATCCTCCCACCTTGGCCTCCCAAAGTGCTGGGATTACAGGTGTGAACTACTGCACCTGACCTCTTCACTTTATAGATGAGGAAAACTGAGGTCTAGAAAAATAAACTCTCAGTGAGGTACAGTGGGAAAGGTCTCCTGGGCTCTCTGTGGGATGCCCACACAGATGTAGAATGGACACTCAGCTAGGACCTCCGGTCTCCCCCACTGCACTCATCCCTGTACTCTCCCGTCACTAAGAAGCGTCCAAAGGATACCTGCAGGGTGAAGGGATTCTTTAGGGCTGGCCAGATCTGGGAGATAATCAGACCAGAGAGTCAACCATGCAACAACTGTTCTTGGCAACAATCTAGAACACAAAGCTAGGACGTCACTGCCGTGGGCTGAGGGTGCCAGGCCAGGGCTCGAGCTTCACTAGCAAGGGCTAAGCCTCACTTAGCCTTTACTATAACCCAACTGAAGCTTAGAGAGGAGAATGACAACGTTGCACAGTTACTAAAAGCTGTAGAGATAGGATTGAATGCCAAGTTGAAATCCGGACCTTGAGATGATAACCACTGCTTCATGCAAGGCTGGCCGGGCCCAGGATTCTTGGGGATTCTTTAGGATGATATTCTTTTGCTACCTGTTTACCCAAGGAACCGTCCTATACCCAGTCACAGCTTACCAGTCGTGTGTAAGCCCCTCTCTTCTGGGAGACAATCTACAGCATGAAGCATCTTTGCCACATCCTCTGGGAGCCCAGGAGACAATTCTCAGTCCTTGGAGGACAGAGTATTCGTTCTTCACAATCCTGAGTCTAGCTCACGGGCTATTGCAACGTTCCTACGCGCATTCCCACCTCTGCTCAGGCTTGTCTCCACCCTAAAATGCCCCCTCCCCGGCTCACCCTCTAACCGAAGAGCCCAGCTCGATCTAGACATGTCCTTATGCCACAAAGCCCTTCAGAACTACATGAGTCCACACTGACTTGTCTCATTCCTTCCAGAGCATTTCCGTTATTTATTTATTCAAGTCGGAATCTCACTCTGTCACCCAGGCCGGAGTCCAGTGGCCCGATCGCAGCTACCACAGCCTCGACCTCCTGAGCTCAGGCAATCCTTCTGCCTCAGCCTCCCAAGTAGCTGCGACTCTAGGCATGTGCCACCGTGCCCAACTAAGTTTTTTATCTATTGTAGAGATGAGATCTATCCGCGTTGTCCAGGCTGGCCTTGAATTCCCTGGGCTCAGGCAATCCTCTCACCTTGGCCTCCAAGGTGCTGGGATTATAGGCATGAGTCGCCACGTCTGGCTAGAGAGCATTTTCTCTTTGGGCATTAACTTGGCTTCTGCCTTTTCTGTTTTATTTATTTATTTATTTATTTTTTTTTTTTGATCCAGAGTCTCATTCTGTCGCCCAGCCTGGGGGGTAGGGACACGCTCACGGCCACCACAGCCTCAACTTGCTGGGCTCAGGCGATCCTTCTGCCTCAGCCTTCTAAGTAGCTGGAACTACAGGCCACACCATCATGCTTGGCTAATTTTTTTAACTGTGAAGATGAGGTCTCATCAAGTTGACCAGGCTAGTCTTGAACCCCTGAGCTTAGGCAATCCTCTCACCTTGGCCTCCCAAAGTGCGAGGATTATAGGGGTGAGCCACCACGCCCAGCTTTTTTTTTTTTTTTTGAGTTGGTATCTCACTCTTTCAGCCAACCTGGAGTGCAGTGGCATGATCCTGATGGTCACAGATCGTGGCAGCCTAAACCTTCTAGGCTCAGGTGAGCCTTCCATCTCAGCATCCCAAGTACCTGGGACCATAGGCACATGCCACCATACCTGGATAATTTTTTTTTTTATATTTTTATTTTGTAGAGACTTCGCTATGTTGCTCAAGCTGGTCTCAAACTCCTGGGCTCAAGTGATTCTCCTGCCTCGGCCTCCCAAAGTGCTGAGACTTCAGGCATGAACCACCACACTTGGCCCTTTTCTCTCTCTTGATTCACATATGAGAGTCTTATCTCCCCAACAAGCTCCCTGAAAGCAGGGGTCAGGTCTGAAACATTTTCTGTATCCCCTGCCCCAAGTGCTCAGCTTGGGGCTGGACACACCATTGGTTTCTAATTAGTATTTGCAGGATTAAATCCAGTGGTCCCAACAACAAATCTCCTTCCTCCAGGACCACTCATTCTGGCTACGACTTCGCTCAAAAGAAGTTGCTGGCCCCCATTCCCTACCTAACTCCCCATGAGGCTCGTGGCCTTTGAGAGTGCTGAGGCTAGGCACGGTGGCTCACGCCTATAACCTCAGCACTTTGGGAGCTAGGGTCGAGAGGATTGCCTGAGCCCACGGGTTCGAGACCAGCCTGGGCAACTTGGCAATATCTCATCTCTATAATAAATCCAAAAATTAGCTGGGTGTGGTGGTGTGTGTCTGTGGTTCCGGCTACTTGGAAGACTGAGGCTGAAGGATCTTCTGAGCCCAGCAGACTGAGGCTGCAGTGGCTGTGAGCATGCCACTGCACTCCAGTCTGGGCAACAGAGTAAGACTCTGACTTAAAAAAAAAAAAAAAAAAAAAAAAAGAAGGCCGGGTACAGTGGCTCACACCTGTAGTCCCAGCACTTTGGGAGGCCAAGTTGAGAGGATTGCCTGAGCCCACGGGTTCGAGACCAGCCTGGGCAACCTCATCTCTATAATAAATTTTTTAAAAAATTAGCTGGGCATGGTGGTACATGCCTGTAGTTCCAGCTACTTGGAAGACTGAGGCTGAAGGATCATCTGAGCCCAGTAGGTCGAGGCTGCAGGGGCCGTGAGTGTGCCACTGCACTCCAGCCTAGGTGACAGAGTGAGATTCCAACTCAAAAAAAAAAGGGGTGGGGAAGACTGCTGGGATTTGTTTTTGCTGCTCTGTCAGAAACAAGCCTGACCTTTCTGAGAATCTTTTGTTTGTGAGGCCCATGGGGCTGTGCCTGGAAGACTCTAGACCAGCTTTTCTGCACCTGAGCGAGGCTCCGAGAGAACACTGAGAGGCCATTCAAGGCCTTAGAGCCATCTGAGTCCATCTGAGCAGTGAGCTAAAGGCGAGACGGAGGAGGGTGTTTCTTCCTCCCTACTCTTGTCACTGTCTCAAGGGCTCCTGTGAACCAAGTGTGTTTGCCTTTTGCTAGCCTGGGAGGTCGGGAGCCTCCTTTTCTTTGCAGACCGAGACAGAATGTCTGGGGTCAGAGGCAGTTCAGCTACGACCCAACACCGCAGTCTCCCCAGGGTCCAAAGCTCCAGCATTGGGCCTGGGCAGGCTCTCGGGCCATGCAGGCCCTCGGCAGCGCTGTCTGACTGACCGTCATTGAGTCAACCCAGATTGCTAACTGAAGCCTGCTGGGAGTCTTGAGTAAGTTATGCGCCTCTCTGACCCTCAGTTTCTTTCTCTGTGAAATGGAAGGATTGGGTACAACTGGCCACTCGGTCCCTTCCCGCACTAAGGTACCATAGTCCTAAAACCTCTCTGGGTTGGGCTGAATGCGATGGTGCGTGCCTGTAATCCCAGTTGCTTGGGAGGGCGAGGTGGGAGGATTGCTTGAGCCCATGAGATCGAGACCAGCCTGAGCAACATAAAAAGACCCCCCCCAACTTCTTCTTTCTTTTTTTTTTTTTGAGTTGGAGTCTCACTGTCGCCCAGACTGGAGTGCAGTGGCCGCTCCTGGCCACCGCAGCCTCGACCTGCTGGGCTCCGGCGATCCTTCCGCCTCAGCCTTCCAAGTAGCCGGAATTACAGGCATGCACTTCCACAGCCAGCTGATTTTTGATTTATTGTAGAGATGAGGTCTCTCTGCCCAGGCGGGTCTCGAACCCGCGGGCTCAGCCTCCCAAAGGCGTGGGATTACAGGCTGAGCCACCGAGCCCCCTAGACCCCCACTTCTAAAAAAAAAATCTCTCTGGGGTTCCAGATTAGCACAGTGCTTTTGGAACACTGTCCCTCACCCCTACCTTGCCACCGACTTCCCACAGGACTTTCAACAGTCAAGACTGAAGCTTAACATTGTCCAGCTAGGAGTTCCCAAAGGTTTGAATAGATCCCCAACCCAGGCATAAAATATGTTTGAAAGTATATCTTTTATATGAGAAAATCTCTGAAAGGATCTTCGCTCAAACGTGAATGAGTGGTACTCTAGGTCAGAGGTCCCCATCTCCAGGGCCACAGACCAGTACCAGTCTGTGGCCTGCTAAGGACTGGGCTGTGGCCGGGCTTGGTGGCTCAGCCTGTAATCCCAGCACTTTGGGAGACCGAGGCAAGTGGATTGCCTGAGCCTGCAGGTTCGAGACTAGCCGGGGCAACTTGGCAAGATCTCGTCTCTACAATAAATAAATAAAAAATTAGCCAGGAGTGGTAGCACACACCTGTAGTTCCAGCTACTTAGAAGGCTGAGGTGGAAGGATCACCGGAGCCCAGCAGGTTGACACTGGGGTGGCCGTGAGTGTGCCACAGCTCTCCAGCCTGGGCAATGGAGTGAGACTCCAACTCAAAAAAAAAAAGATAATTGGGCCACACAGCAGGAAGTGAGTGACAGGCAAGCAAGGGAGGCTTCATCTATATTCATAGCCATTCCTCATTGCTGGCATTACTGCCTGAGCTCCGTCTCCTGTCAGATCAGTGGTGGCATTAGATTCTCATAGCTGCGCAAACCCTATTGTGAACTGAACATGCGAGGAGTCTAGGTTGCCTGCTTCTTGTGAGAGTCCAATGCCTGATGATCTGAGGTGAAGCTGAGGCGGTGATGCTGACCCTGTCTCCCATCACCCCCAGATGGGACCATCTAGTTGCGGGAAAACAAGCTCAGGGTTCCCACTGATTCTGCATTATGGTGAGTCGTGTAATCACTTCATTGTACCGAGACTGACCAAAAAAGTACACGCATTTTAAGAGATGTTACCTATGTATTACTTTCCAAAGTTGAATTGAATTACAGTTGCAATGTGTAATTGCAGAAACCCATGTGACTTGTGTTCATCTTTTTTGTCAGTATATATTGAGTATGACAATGTAATACAGTTTTTTTCCTTTCTTAAAACGCGTATGTGCCGGGCTCGGTGGCTCAGCCTGTCATCCCGCGCCTTTGGGAGGCTGAGGTAAGTGGATTGCCTGAGCCCGCGGGTTCGAGACCCGCCTGGGCAACTTGGCAAGACCTCATCTCTACAATAAATCAAAAAATCAGCCGGGCGTGGTAGCGCACGCCTGTAATTCCGGCTACTCGGAAGGCTGAGGCGGAAGGATCGCCGGAGCCCAGCAGGTTGAGGCTGTGGTGGCTGGGAGCGGCCACTGCACTCCAGTCTGGGTGACAGAGTGAGACTCCAACTCAAAAAAAAAAAAAAGTGTATGCTTTTGGGGGGGCACCCCTGGTATATTACAATGTAATAATAATAGAAATAAAGTGCACAATAAATGTAATCCGCTTGAATCATCCCCAGACCATTTTCTCACCCCCACCCTAGTCCATGGAAAAATTGTCTTCCGTGAAACCAGTCCCTGATGCCAAAAAGGTTAGGGACCTCTGTTTTATGCCATTTAATATTAAATCAGTAAATCAGGTTCTCCTGGTCACTTTCAGAAAGTACTTTACCTCTTTCAGAGTGCTATTATATAATATTAATAATAGTAATAATGTCTGAAAATTTATCTGCTCTTTATAGTTTATGAAATGATTTTACATTGATTATCTCATGTGAAAATCCTCATGACAACCTTATATAAGAGATAAAGATTCTTGTTCCTATTTTACAGACCAGATCAACTGAGTTACTTAAGGTACCCAACCAGAATGATAAGGCTGAGAGTGAATGTATTACATCCCAAATAGAAACCACAGGGGGCCGGATGCAGTGGCTCATGCTTGTAATCCCAGAACTTTGGGAGGCAGAGGCGAGAGGATTGCCTGAGCCCATGGGTTCAAGATCAGCCTGGGCAATATGGTGAGACCACATCTTAACAAAAATTCATAAAATTAACCGGGTGTGGTGTTCCATGCCAGTAGTTCCAGCTCCTTGGAAGGCTGAGGCAGAAGGATTGCCTGAGCCTGGAGGCTGAGGTTGCAGTTGCTGAGAGTATGACAGAGTGAGAATCCAACTCAAAAAAAAAAAAAATAGAAGGCAACCCCCTCAGTTCCCTTCCCACTGTGGGAGCTTTTCTGTCCTCTCAATAAATCCTGCTTTCTCAAAAAAAAAAAAAAGAAAAGAAAGAAAGAAACAAAGAAAGAAACAAAGAAATCACAGGTACCTAGAAGACAGGAGCAAATGCATATCTTTTTTTCCCCTTTATTTTGTAAAGACAGGGTTCTCATTATGTTGCCCAAGCTGGTCTTAAACTCCTGGGCTCAAAGGATCCTCGCGCCATGGCCTCCCAAAGTGCAGAGATTATAGGCACGAGCCACTGCACCCGGCCACATCCTTTGAAGGACACGAGAGAACTCAGCATAAGCATTGGCAGGAATTATCTCAGTATATACAAATTACATGCAAAATTATGCAAACTGGGCTGTAGGGTTTTGGAACCAAGGACTTGGGAGTGTTTTGCAGAGGGACACTGCAGCACCCATTCTACTCCTTCTCACAAGCAAAAGCCAGAGAAAGCAGAGGCGATCGGGAGGGAAGAGGATATTAGGTCTTTCCAGCTGCTTTGTTCCTTCTTCTGAGAATTTCTGTGTGGCAGAGAGGGAATGAGAAGGGAGACGGACCCTTTGGTCCGTCGAGGTTTTGGAAAAGAGAAAAGGACTCTCTATGTGTGGCTCCTGATTTTCTTTCCTCGCCCTGCGGCTCTTGTCCAGAGTGAGTCAGGGTAAGGGAGCCCTCTTGAGACCCGAGGCTCTGAGTCGCCTTCCTGAGGCCCCAGGCCTCCCACCTCGGAATGACAGGGACGCAAGCACACAGTGGAAGGAGAAGGGGGGGGCTCGTCTCGCCATGTGCCCCGCCTCCAAGCCCTGCCCTGGACGGAGGCTCCCTGCTGGAAAGGGCACGGTGTGATTCTTCTCTCCAGAAGGGAAAACACTTTGAGAATGGGGACCGAGATAAACTAGGTAACCACCTTAAATTGAATGAAGAAGAACAAGGTGTTTCTTAAGCAGGAGAGGCAGGACCGCCTTGCCCACCGCATGGTCCAGTCTGGAGAGCCCATCATCCGGGCAACTCCGGGCTCCTCTTCTGTGACTTTATACCCTGTCCCCAAGGCCCCGTCAGAAAGTGCAGCTGCTCTGGGGAGGAAAGCCACTGGGATGAGGCAGGACAAGCTACTTGTTTTGGCTTTCCAAGGAAGACTCCCTGGTCTGAATCCACTGGGTGACCATGCGTCCACGGTGGACAACATTCCTCAGAACATGAAACCACCATGCCTGAGCCCAGCAGGTCACTTACCAAATGCCAGGCATGTTAAACAACTGATCGCATTCAATCCTCACATCTCTGTAAGACAGGAAGTATTCGGAACGTGATTTTCCAGGGGAGGTCAAGACGAAAGTCAGATAGCTAGCAGGTGGCAAGTCGGGGAGGGTGACCAGTGGACGGCACTGCCTGTCCGAGGAGCTGGGTATGGCCGGGACAATGTCCAGAGAGACAGGAACCTCTGTCAGATGGCACCTGAGCGCCTTACCCCAGGGTGAGGGCCCAGGCTTTGGAGCGAGCAAAGACCCGGGAGGGCAAGGCTGGCCTGTGAAGGAGAAGGCTTTTCCGAGGAGGCAGGGCCCTTGGGGCCCCACAGAAGTTGCCCAACCTCTGCGGCTAAACACAGAGACCGAGGTGAGGAAATCAGAACAACCTGGCGGAGAGCACAGAGAACAGAAAACATGCCGAGGCCATCGGGCCCAGGGGCTGGGAGCGCTTGGCTGTGTGAGCCTTTTCTGAAGTAACCACCGTGGGATCCCGGGGAACCGTGACATGAAGCACAGGGCCAGGCTGGGCCTTATGTCCCAGGGAGCTAGGGAGCTTCCCAGGCATCCCCTAAGTATAAGCTCAGGAAGAAAGGGGAGGTAAATGGCTGTGCTTTGGCCGGGACACTTGCCTCATTGGGCTGTGGTGACAGGTCTGGAGGGAGAAGGAGCACTCAGGTGATGGACAGGGAGAAAGAGGATTAGAGAGAGGGTTCTCAGCACGGGCCAGGGCTTTATCTACAAAGGGAGACGCCTGGGAAGCCTTTGACGGCCTCCATGATGTCTCTTCCCTCCCAGTGTCTCCCTCTGTTGTCCTCTGAGCACGTACCAGGCTTCTCTAAAACACCCTTGCTTAGGACCTAGGATAAGAACAGGGGCTTTGGGAGGCTGAGGTGAGTGGATTGCCTGAGCCTGCGGGTTCGAGACCCGCCTGGGCAACTTGGCGAGACCTCATCTCTACAATAAATCAAAAATTAGCCGGGAGGGGCCACTGCACTCCAGTTTGGGCGACAGAGTGAGACTCCAACTCAAAAAAATAAAAAAAGAACAGGAGTGACCATACTCTTCTAATGAAATGGAGATAGTTTTAGCTTTTGAAGTGCCAGAGACACCCAGATAAGCACCCAGGGACTTTTAATCTCTCATTGGCTCAACCAGAGATTTTTTTTTTTTTTTTGGTTGCCCAGGCTGGAGTGCAGTGGCATGCCATGGCCACCGCAGCTTCGACCTGCAGGGCTCAGGTGATCCTTCCACCTCAGCCTCCCAAGTAGCCGAAACTTCAGGTGCACGCTACCACGCCCGGCTAATTTTTGATTTATTGTAGAGATGTGGTCTCGCCAAGTTGCCCGGGCTGGTCTTGAACCCGTGACCTCAGGCAATTCACTTGCCTCGGCCTCCCAAAGTGCTGGGATTACAGGCTGAGCTACTGAGCCCGGCTGACAAATCTTAAAAGTATGAGAAAAGAGAGCACTTGTCCGTGTCCTGACACCACTTCGAACATATAAGTGGTAACCAGGCCCATTTCATAGTCTGGAGGTTTCTGTTCTTGGCATCTCGGCCTCTTTCCGATTTGTAGAATGGAGGTGGGGTGGGCTTCCTGGTGATGCCATGCAACCTGTAACACTGTCGCAGTCATTATCCCTGGGATTGGCATGATCACACCGTTCACTGCCGTCAAGTACACCCACACGGGTGATTATCTGGATTCCAAACCCGAACACCTGGCACTGCCACCGCCCAAGGATCCAGACTTGCGTCCTCCCAAGACCAAGCCCAAGCCCGGACCGCCACAGGCTCCCTCTCTCTCTCACGCCGTCCAGAACAGCCAGCAGAACGCAGGAAGTCACGAGGCACAAACCCCAAAGGGATTAGGCATCGAAAAGTGCACAACCTGGTTACTCTGCACAGCTTGAGTTCATCCCAGCGATCGGTCGTTACCTTTCCTTCGCTTCCTCCTTTCTTCCTCCAGACTCCACCCTAAAGAAGCCCAAGTCTGCTCCTGGAGTTTTCCCCACCCTGGGACTTTGTCTCCAAACCTAATCCAGGCAGCCACTTGGAACGGCAGCGCAGTCCCGTTTTCCATACTCGGACATTTCCTTTAACCAGACCTTTCCTTTCCTGAGAAGTCCCTCTACCTCAGCAAATTCTCATCAGCTTTTTCGAACCCATTTACCTCTGGCCCATTAAAAGTGCTCCGCTCTATCACTCCTTCTAGATAAAATCCTCTGGAATGTATATCGTACCCTCGGAGAATATTCCTCACTTTTCCACTCGGCCCTTTCCTCCCACGTGCTTCCTACGTCAATCCCACCTCTCCGCCAGTCGCAGGACTTTCCCTTGCCCGTCAGACGCCCCTGCGATGGGTGTGTGAAGACGGATGAGGCCTTGGGGGGCCCGTCCACACGTGCCCCTCCAGAATACCCCATGGCACACGCCGTACCCGTGAAATGAACCAACTGCTTTAGGAGAACTGAGAAGGAGGGACACGTGTAGCTTAGGGAGCCTGAGGAAGCCTTCTCAAGGCTGTGACAGCTGAACTGGTCTTTGAAGGGTAAGTAGAATTTCTTCAAGTAGAGGAAAGAATGAGAAACAGGGACAGCCTTTGAAAGGGGCTGAGTTAGTCCTTTAAAAAAAACACCCTCTTTTTGATAAATACAAAATGTTCCCACATAGCCCCCTGATCTCTGAAACTCAGATGTACTCTCCTGGAGGCCCATCTCTCTCCTTTGAAAATCACTCATTTACTGAAAGTGAAAGCCAACTATAGATTATTTCTTTTCTTTTCTTTCTTTTTTCCTTCTTCCCTTCCTTTCTCTGTCTCTCTCTCTCTCTTTCTTTCTTTCTTTCTTCTTTCCTCTTTTTCTTTTCTTTCTTTCTTTCTTTTTTTCTTTTTGGAGGTGGGGTCTCACTCTGTTGCCCAGGCTGGAGAGCAGTAATGGCACAATCATAGCTCACCACCGCCTCGACTTCCTGGGCTCGGGTGGTCCTTCCACCTCAGCCTCCTGAGTAGCTGGAACTACAGGTGCACACCACCACAACCACATCTGACCTTTAAAATTTTCTGTAGAGACAAGGTCTCATTATGTTGCCCAGGCTGGTCTCGAACTCCTGGGCTCAAACAATTTTCCCGCCTTAGCCTCCCAAAGTGCTGGGATGACAGGCGTGAACAGCTGTGCCTGGCCTAGATGATTATTTGTATAACCTACAATGAAATCAGAGCAGGTTCTTTCACCACCACCCCCACCACGTTTACATATTCACACAAACCACTCACAGAATCCTCCCCAAGTCCCCCACGGCCTCTGTGGGTGGCATCAAGGACATGGGCTTGTGTGCTAACTAGAAGACCTCAAGACCTCAAGCCTGCCTTTTTTGAGGCGGGGACCACAGCCTCCCAGGCCAGGCAGCCTCCTTGTCTTTGCATGACAGCTGTTTGTTTTTCGTAGACCGCTGACAATGCACGCCACCCGGCATGTGAAGGCAAAGTTCTGCCCTTAGGCCTCTGGGAACCGGAGTTAGACAGACACGCAGCTCCAGGTGCAAAGACAGCTCAGGCAGCCTGAGTCCTGAGGTGTCAGGCCCTTGTCCCCCTCTCTGAGGAACAAAGAAAAATGAGCTCACTGGGAGGGAAGGAGGTCAGGCCCCAGAAGGGAGGCATTAGAAGGCGGGACTGTGAGGCAAGAGTGCCATCTGCCGAGCCTCCCCTGGGTGCCACAGGCAAGACACCCTGCCCCCACCATGTCGTGTCCCCCTGCCCTGCACCGATGGACCCAAATCAAGCCCAGGAGAGAAGGCTGGGAAGGAAAGGCCAAAAACAGTGGCTAAGGGTGGTTCTTCTCGAGGATCTGGGAGGACGTCGTGTCAGACACTGCGTTTCCAGCTAGACCACCCTGGTGCCGGTCACAGAAGCTGTGTGTCTTGGCCGAGCTGCTTAGCTTTGCTCAACCCCACTTTCCTCTCCTGGAAAATGGGTTCTAACAGGGTTTAGATGAAATGGCGGCTGGCACATGGCCGAGGTACCATCATGACTCTTTCAGAAAATAAGTCGTTTCTTCTTTTTTTTTTTTGAGTTGGAGTCTCACTCTGTCGCCCAGACTGGAGTGCAGTGGCCGCTCCCGGCCACCGCAGCCTCGACCTGCTGGGCTCCGTTGATCCTTCCGCCTCAGCCTTCCGAGCAGCCGGAATTACAGGCGCGCGCTACCACGCCTGGCTGATTTTTTGATTTATTGTAGAGATGAGGTCTCGCTGCCCAGGTGGGTCTTGAACTCGCGGGCTCAGGCAATCCACTCACCTCAGCGGCCACTGCACTCCAGTCTGGGCGACAGAGTGAGACTCCAACTCAAAAAATAAAAAATAAAATATACAGTGAAATGTAGAATTAGAGACAAGGACCCAGAAAAGGGAGAAAAGGGTAAGTGTGTGTTTTTCCTGGAGCCACAGAGATGCTGGATTTGACTAGACGTCATAGGGGGTTTGCTTACTAGCACGGAACCCCTTTCTGTCAGGGAACCCCTAGATCAGGCCAGCTACAGATGGCAGGGGAGAAGAAGTGAGCCTGGTGATCCCAGGCTGGGGTTCAGTCTAGGCTCTACCACAGAACTACATGGCTTTGGGCATGTACTAAACCTCTCCTTCATCCCTTCATCTTGATTCTGTGATCCCATGAGGCCTGCGCAGTGTTCCTTGGAAAATCCATGGAATGATCCACCAACCGATTAATCAGGGCATCCGTCTGTCAATGCATCTAGTTCGCCCCAGGTCATTCTATCATTGATGATGGAAGGAACCCGATGCACCAAGGGGTGGATTGCAGAACCCTGGGTCCCTGGGTTGCGAGGATACACAGATCTTTACAGGGTCAGAGAAGAGTTAGGCACTCTGGGTTATGGGTAACAGAAATAAACCTAAAACATCTCAAACCAAAAGGGGTGGTGGTTTTTGGTTTATTTTTCTTTTTTGCGAGTCAGAGTCTCACTCTGTTGCCCAGGCTGGAGTGCAGTGGCACACTCACCGCCTCCACCTGCTGGGCTCAGGAGATCCTTCTGCCTCACCCTTCCAAGTAGCTGGAACCACAGGTGCACGCCACCACGCCCGGCTAATTTTTTGATTGATTGTAGAGATGAGGTCTCCCCAAGTTGCTCAGGCTGGTCTCGAGCCCCTGGACTCAGGAAATCCTCTCGCCTTAGCCTCCCAAAGTGCTGGGATGACAGGCTTGAGCCGCAGCATCTGGTAGGGGTGGTTTATTATAAAGTGTCAGAGTTTCTCCCAAGGACCACAGGCAGGGAGATCGGGGAGGCCGTGTAAGGGCCCGGACCAGAATCTAGGATGCTCACACCAAGCCGGGCAGCTTCTTTCTCTCTGCCTCCCCAGGGCTGCCTGGGCTCTCATTTCTGCTTCTCCCTGTGCATCTTGGTTCATGTAATAAGTGGGGATTGAATAGCGACAGTGAACCGCATGTCCAGACTGACAGGAGGGAGAATGTGATTGGCCCTGCTTGGGTAGGACCCCTGCCCCTGGTCTACTCAGCCACAGGCAGACAAGCCGAGCATCCATAGATCAAACACAATGTCACTAGGCTATGTCCTGTGTGAGAGGAGTTGGGAGTGTCCCAGAGAAGGGAGGGTTGTGACTGCCCTGACACAAAGAGTGTCGTGTTAGGATACAGGGTTGACTTCTACAGCAAGATCCCAAATAAAAATGGCTTAGACAAGATGGAAGTTTCTCTCCCGTGTGTAACAATCTGAGTGCAAGCCGGGCTTGGTGGCTCAGCCTGTAATCCCGCGCCTTGGGAGGCTGAGGTGAGTGGATTGACTGAGCCCACGGGTTCGAGACCCACCTGGGCAACTTGGGGAGACCTCATCTCTACAATAAAAAAAAAAAAAATAGCTTGCGCCTGTAGTTCCAACTACTTGGAAAGCTGAGGCGGAAGGATCGCCGGAGCCCAGCAGGTCGAGGCTGAGGTGGCCAGGAGTGGCCACTGCACTCCAGTCTGGGGGACAGAGTGAGACTCAAACTCAAAAAAACAAAACAAAAACAATCTGAGTGCAAACCATCCAGGGATAATATGGTGGCTCCACATGTTAGAGACCCAGGCTCCATCTAGCCCGTCCCTCAGCTCTTAGGATATCTGCCTTATACACATAATTGAAGACAGCTCACCACAATGTCCACCTTCCAGCCAGGGAAAGAGGAAGGAAGGGGATGTGTCTTCCTCATCGGGGCACAATTGTTCTTTTAAGTTCTCCTTAGCCAGACCCTGGTCAGATGGCCATACTGCCTGAGAGATTGCGAAACGCTGACTTTAGCTAGGTGGTCATGCATCCGGTCAAAAATTCTACTGTTCTGTAAGAAAGTCAGATAGATCCTGAGGGCCAATCTCCTGCAATGAGCACTAGTGGCCTCAGTTGCTGGAAACTCGCAGAAGCGTCTGTCTCTTCTGACTCCAGCCTTGAGAGCAGGTTATTGCCAAGAAAGAGATGTGGGGATGGGAAGAATGTCCCCATGGCAATGCTTCTGCATGTGCAACCAGGGGGAGCGAAATGGTTTTGAAAGTGCTTTTGCACTCTTATGCCACTTCAAGAAAGGCCTGCAGATCGTAAGCCTCTTTCTCTACCCTAATTTAGGGCACAGAAAAGGAAGTTATGGGACAGATTGCAGAAGTGAATTGGATAACACAGAGTTCTTTAAAGAGTCGTTTCCAATGCGGGGGTTCTCGTCACAGCTCAGTTCTGCTGAACAAGGGGGAATTGAAGTCATTTCCTTTGGATTCTAGCTGCACATATTGTGTCCTTACCTAGCAATTCTTCCAGCAGCTCTGCTGAACAGAGTAGTTCGGGACGGCTAGTCCACAAGTAAAGCTGTGCTGAGCACCCACTGTATACAGCGTACCAGGCTGGCTCCCGTAGAGGAGGCCACAGGGGTAGAAGGATATCGGCCGGGAGGCTGTGCTCCCTGGCCCCTTCCCCTCGGCCACCAGGCTGACCTCATCTTTAGCTGAGGACTTCCTGTTCTCCAGTAAATTACTTGGTAGGGCAAGAGGCTTCCGTTCCGAGTCAGCAAATGGGATCATGAGTCATGATGCATATGGTAAGTGTGTCTTTGTTCACGCACCTTCACCGTCTCAGCGCTGGGTGCTGGGTGCTGGGTGCTGAGTGCTGGGTGCTGGGCAAGAGAGGAGGGCTTCCAGAGGCCATGATTTTCACTTACTCAACAGGCATTGATTCTGTGTCTTCTGCGGCCCCAACAGAGAGAGACAATGCTGGTTGCTGGGCAAGAGAGGAGAGTTTCCAGAGGGCCATGATTTTCACAAATTCAACAGCATTGATTCTGTGTCTTCTGGGTCGAGAGAGAGAGAGAGAGAGAAAGAGAGAGAGAGAGAGAGAGAGAGAGCGCGAGCGCACTTGGTGATGGAGAATGAAGAAGCAAGGAACTCAAAGCGGACTTTGTAGCTTTTAGTTCCAGTCATGTCAAGATGAGGTGGGACTAAGGTAGTTGGAGCAGAACGAGCCCCAAGCTAGAAGCCAACTTGGGGTCACACTCTGGCTACAACTGAATTGTGTGGCTCTCCATGTTCAAACAGTATTTCCCCCATTCTTTAAAAAAGGAGATAATAAAGCCAGGCTCGGTGGCTCAGCCTGTAATCCCGCGCCTTTGGGAGGCTGAGGTGAGTGGATTGCCTGAACCCACGGGTTCGAGACCCGCCTGGGCAGCGAGACCTCATCTCTACAATAAATCAAAAAATCAGCCGGGCGTGGTAGTGCGTGCCTGTAATTCCAGCTACTCGGAAGGCTGAGGCGGAAGGATCGCCGGAGCCCAGCAGGTGGAGGCTGCGGTGGCCGGGAGCGGCCACTGCACTCCAGTCTGGTTGACAGAGTGAGACTCCAACTCAAAAAAAAAATAGAAAAATAAAAATAAACAAAAAAGGAGATAATAGGCCGGGCTGGGTGGCTCAGCCTGTAATCCCAGCACTTTGGGAAGACGAGGCGAATGAATTGTCTGAGCCCACAGGTTTGAGACCAGCCCGAGCAACTTGGCAAGACCTCATCTGTACAATAAAGAAAAAATTAGCTGGGCATGGTGGTGCATGCCTGTAGCTCCAGCTACTTGGAAGGCTGAGGTGAAAGGATCACCTGAGCCCAGCAGGTGGATGCTGGGGTGGCTGTGAGTGTTCCACTGCACTTCAGCCTGGGTGACGGAGTGAGACTCCAACTCAAAAAAAAAAAAAAAAAACCAACTAAAAACTAAAAAAACCCTAGGATAGGCTTGGTGGCTCATACCTGTAATAATCTCGGCAATTTGGGAGGCCAAGACAGGAGGATCGCTTGAGACGAGGGGTTCAAGACCTGCCTGAGCAACATAGTGAGACCTCGTCCCTATAAAAAATAAACAAATTAGCCCGGCCATGATAACATGTGCCTGTAGTCCTATTTACTCAGGAAGCTGGGGCGGAAGGATTGTCTGAGCCCAGGAGGTCAAGGCTGCAGTGAGGATAACCATGGTGCTGCGCTTCAGCCTGGGCGACAGAGTGAGACCCGGAATTTAAAAAACCAAAACAGCTGGGTATGGTGGCACACGACTGTAATCCCAGCACTTTGGGAGGCAGAGGCGAGAGGATTGTCTGAACCCACGAGTTCGAGACCAGCCTGGGCAACATGGCAAAACTTTGTCTCTACAATAAATAAAAAAAAAATTAGCCGGGTGTGGTGGCGCGTGCCTGCAGTTCCAGCTACTTGGAAGGCTGAGGCGGAAGGATCACTTGAGTCCAGCAGGTTGAGGCTGTGGTGACTGTGAGCGTGCCTCTGCCCTCCAGCCTGGGCAACAGAGTGAGACTCAGACTCAATAAAAAAAAAAAGAAAGAGACTGATGGCCGAGAACACCCAGGAGAGACCCAGACCTTGGCCGCTTTTCCCCAACCCACAGCACACGGAGGGCTGAGATGGGACACCGGTCTCCAGCACAAGCGCATTTCCCTTCAGCTTTAAAATCTTTAAAATCCCAGCCTCCTTGCACACGTGCTCACTTCGGAGAGGCAACAGAACCCCCGCACAAAGAAGGTGGCCAGATGCCCAAGGACGGGAACCAGGGGAACGGAGAGGCAGCCTTGCTCCTGCCAAGAGCGAGGATGCGATTTCCCATCTCCGCCCCCACAGCGGCCCCAGCCTGCTCTCACGCCCGTGGCCTCCCCACCCCCGGGCCTAGGGGCTGCAGGTCTCCGCCTGAAAAAGCAATCAGGGGCTGCTCACACCGGATATTTCCTCCAACCTGCTTCCTGAATGCTGGGCAGAATGCCGACCCTGCTGAGAAAGGTAGCCTTAGCTCAGCATTCCGGAGCCAAGCATCATTCGGGATCCTGTGTCCTTCAGCCGGCCGCAGCCAGTCGCCGCACCTGAGAGAGGGTTTTCTGAATAGCTTCTTATGTCAACACCTGGGCTGACTTACCTGACGGGTTCCTAGAGACGATGACCTGTTTCCTGGGGCGATGTGTTTTCTGGCTTTTTGGTGTGTGCTTGCTTTTGGACTTCGGTGCAAACCACCATGTGCCACGGCCCTGGGAACGCTTCCTGAGATTGCGACTCCTAAGTATGTTTGCTTCAATCATTGTCATCATCAGGATGCCTTACAGAGTACTACTAGGTAGTCAGATACTTTGCATATCACCCCTAAGATGCTCAGTATCCTACCTTGCAAGGTGGATCTTAATTGTGCACAGATATCACCTGGCAGTCTTGTTAAGAATGCAGATTCTGATTGTGTAGGTTTGGGAGAGGCCTGAGATTTTGCATTTTTAGAATTTTTATTTATTTATTCTGAGTCAGGGTCTCGCTCCGTCGCCCAGGCTGGAGTGTGGTGACACACCTCAGCCTTCCAAGTAGCTGGAACTACAGGCACGCGCCACCAGGCTCGGCTAATTTTTTTTTTTTTTTTTTTGAGCTGGAGTCTCACTTGGTCGCCCAGACTGGAGTTCAGTGGCCACTCCTGGCCACCGCAGCCTCGACCTGCTGGGCTCCGGCGATCCTTCCGCCTCAGCCTTCCGAGCAGCCGGAATTACACGCATGCGCCACCACGCCCGGCTGATTTTTTGATTTATTGTAGAGATGAGGGCTCGCTGCCCAGGCGGGTCTCGAACCCACGGGCTCAGGCAATCCACCCACCTCAGCCTCCCAAGGCACGGGATGACAGGCTGAGCCACCGAGCCCGGCTCTCTCCTTTTCTTCATCTTGGTCTCCATCTTTCATGCATTAAAGAGTGAGGCGCTCAAAAGTTTACTAGAAGGGAAACTAAGTCATGAAAAGCAGGGGTACTTTTTGAAAGACACTGTATGTTTTGAATCTTTTGAGTTCTGAGCCACATTGACATAACATATTCCAAAAAACAAACGGAAAATCCGTTTTCAAGCTTCTGTTCCTCTTTCTGTGCATGGGTGGGGCTTGTCTGTTGGGGGAACGTCACTATAGAAACATAGGGTGGGTGTCAGCTTTTTCACCGAGGGGGCTCCACGTGTTAGTGTTTAAACGTCTTCTCTCTGGGCCATGTAGTCTTTTCTGATAGGAATCTTCTAGACTCCTGTCTGAGGATAGGTGTTGGGGGAGGGTATGAGCCTAGCTCCCAGTTTTCCAGAATGGGAGTAGGAGGAAGACCGGATGCCCCGGTGTCCTGAATGCAGATTTTCAGGAGGTACGGCAAGCATTTCCCCACCACACACAGATGAGCCTGCTGGCCTCAAGAGAACACTTTCTGCAGGGAAGGACCCATTTTTTATTTCCAGTCTGCGGTCCCACTGTGCGTACCTAGTCCATACCTCACACCGCACATGACTCACCACGGAAGTTTAGTCATCCTAACTGGCCCGTATCCTGCTCAGCTAGAAGAACTCACTGATCACACACTTAAGTGTCGAGGCAATGTCAGATTTCGGTGAAAATTGCAGGCGCGTATTTTTACTTCCTGTACTTGTCTCATGGGGGCCAGGAACAGTTCGTGGACTTAACCTAGTTCACGGACCTCACCGTCAAAGCCCTGCTCTAGAAAAGAACAAATCTCTGGTCTCTGGCCTTGGAGAGGAGCAGTCATCGAGCTTTGAGGGAGTGGTGGAGGAATCCAGAAGGTTGAACTGCTCTGCAAATGGACTCTCCGCCCGTCCCCAGTGCCACTCTGCACATCGCTACCACATTCGCTGGCACCCCTGTGTCCACATCCGGGGCCTTCCTGAGTTGCCTATGTCCCGTTGGTTGCTTCCCGCAGGCATCAGACCGCAGCCTCCGTTGCTCAGCCAAGATGTTTACTTGTCTCTCCTTTCCTTGTTTTCTCTCCCAACCTCTTTTGTCCTTGCAACTTATACTTTTAAAAATCCCTGCCCAGGCGCTGTGGCTCACGCCTATAATCCCAGCACTTTGGGAGACCGAGGCAGGAAGACTGCTTGAGCCCAGGAGTTTGAGACCAGCCTGGGCAACACAGCAAGACCTTGTCTCTATAAAAATATATTTTTTTAAAATTAGCCAGGTGTGGTAACATGTGCCTGTAGTCCCAGCTGTTTGGGAGGCTGAGGCAGAAGGATTGTTTGAGCCAGGAGTTCAAGGTTATGGTGAGCCAGGCATTCCTCTGCACTCCAGCCTGGGTGACAGAGTGAGAACTCAACTCAAAAAAAAAAAAAAAAATTCCTTTACCGGTGTTGAGATGGCAATACTCTTCAAATTGATCTATGAATTTAATGTAATCCCTATCAAAATCCCAGCTGATATCTTTGTAGAGTTGATTCTAAACTCTGAACACAATTCCAAGGAACCTAGAATAGCCAAAGTGATGTTGAAATGCAAAATGTACTACAAAGCTACAGTGTTTGAGACAGCATGATACTACCATAAAGATAGACATAGGCTGGGCACGGTGGCTCACACCTGTCATCTCAGCATTTTGGGAGGCCAAGGAGAGAGGATTGCCTGAGCTCAGGAATTTGAGACCAGCCTGGACAACATGACAAGACCTTGTCTCTACAATAAATTTTTTTCTTTTTTTTTTTTTGAGTTGGAGTCTCACTCTGTCGCCCAGACTGGAGTGCAGTGGCCGCTCCCGACCACCGCAGCCTCGACTGCTGGACTCCGGCAATCCTTCCGCCTCAGCCTTCCAAGCAGCCGGAATTACAGGCATGCGCTACCGCGCCCAGCTGATTTTTTGATTTATTGTAGAGATGAGGTCTTGCTGCCCAGGCGGGTCTCGAACCCATGGGCTCAGGCAATCCACTCACCTCAGCCTCCCAAAGGTGTGGGATTACAGGCTGAGCCACCGAGCCCAGCTTGATTTTTTGTAGAGATGAGGTCTCGCTGCCCAGGCGGGTCTCGAACCCACGGGCTCAGGCAATCCACTCACCTCAGCCTCCCAAGGCGTGGGAATAAATTTTTAAAAAATTAAATGGACATGGTGGTATGTGCCTCTAGTCCCAGCCACTTGAAAGGCTGAGGCGGAAGGATTGCCTGAGCCCAGCGAGTCAAGTCTGCAGTAACTGTGAGTGTGCCACTGTACTCCACCTGGGCGAGACAGTGAGACTCCAAGTGAAAAAAAAAAAGACTTATAGATCAATGGAATAGAATTGAGAGTCCAGAAATAAATCCTTATGTTTATTATCGATTTAATGTTTGACAAGAGTGCCAAGACAATTCAATGGGGGAAGGAATAGTCTTTTCAAAGAGTGGTGCTGGAACTATTGATACCTAGAGGCAAAAGACTGGAGTTGGACTCTGACCCTCCACTATACACAAAAATAAGCTCAAAATGGGTCATAGACCTTAATATAAAAAGCTAAAATTAAAACACTCTTAGAAGAAGATAGGAGTAAATCTTCATAAGGCAAAGCCTTCTTAGATATGGCACCAAAAGCACAAGTAACAAAGAAAAATAAAATTTGGCTTCATGAATATTTAAAAATTTTGTGTTTCAAATGACATCATCAAGAAAGAGAACTTGGGCAACCCTTTTGGGTCTCCTCTCACTGTGGGAGCTTTTCTATCCTCTCAATAAATCCTGCTTTCTAAAAAAAACGGGAAAAAAAGGAAGAGAACTCACACAATAAGAGAAAATATTTTAAAGTTATATATTTGATAAGGGACGTGTAATCAGAATATATAAAGCACTCGCAACTCTATCATAAAAAGACAAATAACCCAATTCTATAATGGGGAAAGAAGCCAAATAGACATTTCGTTTCAAAGAAGACATAAAAATGGCCAATAAGCACACTCTCTTCAACATTATTAGCCAGCAAGGAAATACAAATTCAAAACCACAGTAAGATACCCCTTCACACTTAGAATGCTATTAATTTAAAAAAAAACAGATAATAACAAGTGTTGGTAAGGATGCGGAGAAATAGGAACCGCCTATATCACTGGTTGAAATGTAAAATGGGGCCGGGCTCAGCGGCTCAGCCTGTCATCCCGCACTTTGGGAGGCCGAGGCAAGTGAATTGCCTGAGCCTGTGGGTACGAGACCCGCCTGGGCAACTGGGCGAGACCTCAACTCTACAATAAATCAAAAATTAGGTGGGCGTGGTAGCACGTACCTGTAGTTCTGGCTAATTGGAAGGCTGAAGTGGAAGGATCACCAGAGCCCAGCAAGTTGACGCTGGGGTGACATGGGTGTGCCTCTGCATGCCGGTCTGGGCGATGAAGTGAGACCCCAAACAGACAAACCAAAAGAAATGTAAAATGGTACAGCCACTTTGGAAAACAGTCTGACAGTTTCTCAAAGTTAAACATAGAGTTACTATGACCCAGCAATTCCGCTCCTAGAATTAGACATCACACAATAAAGGAATGTTTTCAGTGAAAAATGGAAACGATTCAAATGTTCATCAACTGTAGAATGTAGAAACAAAATGGGATATAATCCATAGAATATTTATTCAACAATAAGAAGAAATAAAGCATGGATACATGCTACAACATGAATGAACTTTGGAAACATTATTCTAAATGAAAGTCATGAAGGACCTCGTATTATAAGATCCTATTGATATGAACTGCACAGAATAGGAAATCTATACAGACAGAAAGTAGATTAGTGGTTGTCTAGGATGGGACTGGGGGTGGGGAAGGGATGGGTACTGGATTTCTTCTGGGGGGTGACAAAAATGTTCTAAAATTGATTGTGGTGATGATTGGACGACTATGAATGTACTAAACGCCACTGAACTGTACACTTTAAATAGGTGAATTGCAGGGTCTGTAAACTATGTCTCAGTGAGCTGCTATAATGGAGTTTCTGGAGTCAATCTAGCATGTGTAACGGCAGCTCTCGGTGTCATCACTGTTGAACGTAAGCCGCCAGCCTATCACGCACAGGGCACCTCAGTCCTCCCACATGGGACATTGCATCTGAAGTGACACATCTGTTCTTCATTGATGGTTGTTTATTTAAGGGATGGCTATGGCTTCGTTAAGGGATGTCAGTACCTTAAATGGTGTTTATTGAGTCAGACAGATAAACCGAATCTGATTTTGCTCACTTATTCCTGTGTAAATGATTCATTTTATTTTTTAAAAGTTCATTTCTGGCTGAGTGTGGTGGCTCTTACTATAATCCTAGCACTTTGGGAGGCCAAGGTGGGAGGATCACTTGAGCCCAGGAGTTTGAGACCAGCCAAGGCAACATACTGATACCTCATCTTCTACAAAAAATTAAAAAAAAAAATTAGCTAGACATGGTGGCATGCACCTGTAGTCTCACTGCTTGGGAGGCTGAGGTAGGAGGATCGCCCGAGCCCAGGAGGTCGAGGCTGCGGTGAGCCATGATTGTGCCACTGTACTCTCGCCTG
Source organism: Cephalopachus bancanus (assembly GCA_027257055.1). NCBI lineage: Eukaryota > Metazoa > Chordata > Mammalia > Primates > Tarsiidae > Cephalopachus > Cephalopachus bancanus. Next base: position 22,790 of record JAPVLO010001618.1, on the reverse strand, counting down.
GATGACAGAGTGACACCGCACCTCAAAAAAAAAAAAAAGAATTGAACAATTCTGCCACCTGCCTTGCCTTCAATCTAATTTCAAGCCATTTGTCCACTCCACTCACTTCTTAAGGCCTCTGACTCCATTGCCTTCATGGCCTTGACAACTGTTTCCCTCGTGACCTCGACCACCTTCACTGCATGTCTCTCAAAGGACCCAGGTCAAAGGACCTCCCAAGACTTATTCAGACCCGAGGCACCAAAGCTAGCCAAGACTCCCCAGCTGCTCAGGAGGTTGGAGAGAGAACAGGAGTGACTCAGTGCCAGTTTGCTTCCGGGCACATTCCCCCAGACTCAAGAGCAAGGCAGGGGAGGGCTGAACGTCAGGGCCCTGCCAGCTGGGCAGAAGGAGGTGTGCTGGTGCCTGGGGTGTCTCAACCTTGGCCTTGGAGTCGTCCTGAGTATACAGCTGCTCTTGTACTCAGATACAGGTGACGGAAGCATTGACACCAGTAAATCAGTGGGGGACATCTTGGGGAGAAATGTGGACCCCTCGGGCATGCTGGGGTGCAGGTCTCACTGTGCTGAGGAGGAGAGACAGGAGGCCAGGCCCAGCGGAGGGGATGGGGGAGCCTCTGTCCTTCCAGAGGGAGGTGGGACTGATGGCCTAGAGGCAAGTCAGGGTTCAAATCCCAATGACGCCATGAACTTGCTTTGGGATCCTGACGAGTCTCTTAACCTCTCTGAGTTTATTCATCATAAAATAAGGATGACAATCCCCTCCCCGACTTGCAGGACATTGGGTTAGGGTTAGCTTGTATTGTGGCTAGGACACTAACCCTTTCCTTGGGGCCTGTGACCCCCCCCTTAAACTTCTAGGATTTAGTTCTGTCATTCTCATCTCTCAATGAGTGGAATGTTGTTTTAATCTAAACATGCGTATTTTAGAATAGGACTAGAAAGGAATACATGTTTATTATAGAATCTTTGAACATTTCAGAAAAACAATGCAAAACCAAAATGCTCTATCATCTCAGAACCAGAAACATTTTCTTTTTTTTTTTGAGTTGGAGTCTCACTCCGTCACCCAGACTGGAGTGCAGTGGCCGCTCCCGGCCACCGCAGCCTCGACCTGCTGGGCTCCGGCGATCCTTCCGCCTCAGCCTTCCAAGGAGCTGGAACTACAGGCATGCACTACCACGCCCAGCTAATTTTTTATTTTTATTGTAGAGATGAGGTCTCGCCAAGTTGCCCAGGCGGGTCTCAAACCCGCGGGCTCAGGCAATCACTCACCTCAGCCTCCCAAAGGCTGGAAACATTTTCATGGTTCGTCTCTCAGTCTTTTGTTCTATGTACATAGTATCCTAAAGTGCATACATTTGGTGTCCTGCTTTGTATTCTAATGAAATTATTTTAACATTACCCGTGACATCATAAATCTTATATAATATCATTTTTTAAAACTGGGCAATAACCTATAGTGTGATTGTACATAATTTATTTAGCCATTCTCCCACCGTTTATTAGGCTTTGTTTTCACTATCACAAAATTACTAGAACGAATATTCCTTTTTTTTTTTTTTTTTTGAGTTGGAGTCTGACTCCGTTGCCCAGACTGGAGTGCAGTGGCCGCTCCCGGCCACCGCGGCCTGGACCTGCTGGGCTCCGGTGATCCTTCCACCTCAGCCTTCCAAGTAGCTGGAACTACAGGTGCACGCTACCATACCCGGCTAGCTATTTTTATTTATTGTAGAGATGAGGTCTCGCCAAGTTGCCCAGGCGGGTCTCGAACCTGCGGGCTCAGGCAATTCACTCACCTCAGCCTCCCAAGGTGCAGGATTACAGGCTGAGCCATCGAGCCCAGCTTGAATGAATATTCTTACAGCTAACTCTTTGCACACATTTCTTTATTTCTTTCTTTCTTTTTTTTTTGAGTCAAAGTCTTACTCTGTCGCCCAGACTGGAGTGCAGTTGCACGCTTATGGTCACTGCAGTCTCAAGCTGCTGGACTCAGGAGATCCTTCCACCTCAGCCTTCCAAATAGCTGGAACTGCAGGCGTGTGCCACTACGCCTGGCTAATTTTTTAATTTATTGTAGAGACGAGATCTCACCATGTTGCCCAGGTTGGTCTTGAACCCATGGACTGAGGCAATCTTCTTGCCTCGGCCTCCTAAAGTGCTGGGATTACAGACGTGAGCCACCATGTCCAGCTGCCTACATTTCTGAGATTATTTTATTTTATTTAAATGGGAGCTATGACTTCAAACAGTAAGTGTATTTTTCAGGCTTTTGAGACCCACTGACAAATTACCTGGGAAGAAAATATTTTTAAATTTGTATTTTATCTACTTATCTCAAGATTCCTCTCTTTCTGTTCATGAAAGGAATATGTAGCCGGGCTCAGTGGCTCAGCCTGTAACCCCGCACCTTGGGAGGCTGAGGTGAGTGAATTGCGTGAGCCCGCAGGTTCGAGACCCACCTGGGCAACTTGGCAAGACCTCATCTCTACAATAAATCCAAAAACTAGCCAGACGTGGTAGCATGCGCCTGTAGTTCCAGCTACTTGGAAGGCTGAGGCGGAAGGATCGCCGGAGCCCAGCGGGTTGAGGCTGCGGTGGTTGGGAGTGGCCACTGCACTGCAGTCTGGGCAACAGAGTGACTCCAACTCAAAAAAAAAGAAAAGAAACGAATATGTTCTTTTAAAAAAAATTCAGACGTTGCAGGAATACGTATTAAAAGGTTTAAAAACTTGCCTTAATTCTATCGTCCAGGGAAAATTGCTACGAACAGATTGGTGTCGATTAGGAGTACATCAAATAACTCTGATGAGAGATTTAGATTCAACTGATGGCCATGTTTTATTTATTTATTTTTGGGTTGGAGTCTCCCTCGGTCTCCCAGGCTGGAATGCCGTGGCACGTTCACGGCTCACCACAGCCTCAGCCTCCTGGGCTCAGGCGCTCCTCCCACCTCAGCCTCCCAAGAAGCTGGGTCTACAGGCACATGCCACCACCTCTGGCTAGCTGGCCATGTGATAAATATTTCTTTCCCTTTTTCTCCATTTCTCACAACCCAGGATTAGTCATGGGTGAGCTACATCTGTGAAGGCGGTCTGTGGCTGGGTCCACGCCATTCACACCTTTGGCACGGCCCAGTCTGGTAACACAGACAAGCTCGGGCAGCCGTCTCCACTGCCAGTTTCCTCTCTCTGGGCACAGGAACAGCTGGAGGAGGGGGAGGGCAGTTAGGGAGTTGAGGACATAGCTACCTGCTCGATGAAGGTTCTGGCTCTTAGCCCCAGGATGCTCAGGGAGAAGTGAATGAAAACCCCTGGGATGTAGCCAAGTATGGAAGCATCCTTGGGCATACCAGGAACAAGGAACTGGCACAGTGCTATCTGTGCATCGCTACACACACAGAATTACAGCCACGGCTCTCACACAGTGTCAGTGCGTAGATTCTGCATGTAAGCATCCCTTCCCCTCCCTCTCCATTAACGAGCTCGTTTCTTTACAGGAAGCTTCTCTGCAGATGCTTGTCATGTGTTTATATATGTGAGACCAACCTGTCTTCCAAGGGCACCTGCCCCCTACACGAATGGAAAAATCCTACTGATGAAAGGAAAAATCCTACTGATGAAAATGAAAAGTTCTTTAGACTAAAAGAGTTGAACATCACACTAGAGGGCTTCAACAAGGCAAAAGCCTTTGGACCCTTGGGTCTTTAATAGCCCAGTGTTTCTTCCAAACCAACAATGCCCTATCCACCCACACCTTCAAGTTAGAACCACCATTCAGAGATACAGGCTCTGGCAACACTTCTTTTTTTTTTTTTTTTTGAGTTGGAGTCTCACTCTGTCGCCCAGACTGGAGTGCAGTGCACAGTCCCGGCCAACGCAGCCTTGACCTGCTGGGCTCCGGCGATTTTTCCACTTCAGCTTTCCAAGTAGCCGGAACTACAGGTGCGTGCTACCGCGCCCGGCTAATTTTGGATTTATTGTAGAGACGAGGTCTCGCCACGTTGCCCCAGCTGGTCTTGAACCCGGGCTCAGTCAATCCACTCACCTCGGCCTCCCAAAGCGTGGGATTACAGGCTGAGCCACCGAGCCTGGCGGTGTTAATTGTTAATGAGAACTCCAACTAATAAATTATCCTCTTTTTCAGCTTGTACGATCTCATCTCTTCCGTGAAATCTTCTTGGCCAGTGGCAAGAGGAGTAGGAATTTCACTTGGCCCTACTGTGTCTCAAGGTCAATTTCTTTGAGACTTGCCTTTATGTAACATGGATAATATACACTACTTTTATTCTGTGATTTGTCTGACCTATTTGCACTGGTCCATTTCTCAAAACCTTTAAGTCCACCCTTGTCAGACGATGTTCTCATGTGTCACCATGTTTTCAGAACCACACTTAGTGTCCTGGGGAAACATAATGGAAACTCCAAAAGCCCATCTGTAAGAAAACGTACAATATTGATAGCTATACTAGGACTTCTGAATGATTACTACATGCCAGGAACTGTTGTAAGCACCTTACATGCATGGTCCTAACTGATCTTCACAACAACTCTATCAGGAAGGAACTATTATTATTTTCATGCTACATGGAAGGAAATTGAGGCACAGAGAGGTTAACCAACTTGCCCAGTGTCACACAGACGGTGGAAACAGATACCACTCATAAACACACAACCTACAACTGCTAACATTTTAGTGTTTAACCTTCCATTTTTTTCCCTCTGTGTACATAAAGATGTTTTGTTTTATTTTAGAAAATTGTGGTCATAACTATACCTCATAGGTGTTAAGTGTGTTGTTTTGTTCAGGATATAAATTTGTAATATTTGTGACATGTCTTTTAATTTTAAGAAGTTTTTAATGTGGCAGAAGTTCAACATTGTTGATGTCTATTAATCTCTTCCATTGTGAACTCTGCCACTTTTTTTTTTTAATTTGTGTTGGAGTCTCACTCTGTCGCCCAGACTGGAGTGCAGTGGCCACTCCAAGCCACCGCAGCCTCGACCTGCTGGGCTCCGGCGATCCTTCCACCTCAGCCTTCCAAGGAGCTGGAACTACAGGCGCGCACTACCATGCCCAGCTAATTTTTGATTTATTGTAGAGATGAGGTCTCACCAAGTTGCCCAGGTGGGTCTCGAACCCGTGGGCTCAGGCAATCCACTCACCTCAGCCTCCCAAAGGTGCGGGATTACAGGCGCGCACTACCACGCCCAGCTAATTTTTGATTTATTGTAGAGATGAGGTCTCACCAAATTGCCCAGGTGGGTCTCGAACCCGTGGGCTCAGGCAATCCACTCATCTCAGCCTCCCAAAGGTGCGGGATTACAGGCTGAGCCACCGAGCCCGGCTTCACTTTTTTTTTTTTTTTTTGAGTCAGAGTCTTACTCTGTCGCCCAGGCTGGCGTGCAGTGGCCTGCTCACAGCTACACAACCTCAACCTGCTGGGCTCAGTCGATCCTTCTGCCTCAGTCTTCCAAGTAGCGGGAACTACTGGCGTGAGCCACCACACCTGGGTTTTTTTTGTTTGTTTGTTTTGAGTTGGAGTCTCACTCGGTCGCCCGGGCTGGAGTGCAGCGGCACGCTTGCGGTCACTGCAGTCTCAACTTTCGGGTCTCAGGTGATCTTTCCACCTCAGTCTTCTAAGTTGCTGGAACCACAGTCACACACCACCAAGCCTGGCTAATTTTTTGACTTATTGTAGAGATAAGGTCTTGCCAAGTTGCCCAGGCTGGTCTCGAACCCCTGGACTCAGGCAGTCGTCTCATCTCTGCCTCCCAAAGTGTTGGGATTACAGGCATAAGCCACCATGCCCGGTTCATTTTTATTATATATTTGAAAAATTTTCCCCATTACAGAGTCACTGTCTTGTCTTCTGGCTTTATTGTTTCTTTCCTTTAAAAAAAAAAAAACTATAGTTTTTTAGAGCAGTTTTAGGCTCACAGCAAAATTGGAAGAAAGTTACAGAGATTCCCCCAGATGCTTCTTGCTGTCCCCATCATCAGCATCTTCCTGCAGAGTGGTGCATTTGTTACAGTTGATAAATCTACATCGATACATTATGACCATGCAAAACCCACAGTCTGGGATTTATTCTTGGTGTTGTGTGTTCTAGCCTTGCGGACCAATGCATCATGACATGTTTCCACCATCACACCATCATGCAGAGTATCATTTTGGTTGCTTCCAACTTTTGGCAATTCCATATAAAGTGTCTGTAAACATCCACGTACAAGTTTTCATACAGATATAAGTTTTCAGTTCATTTGGGAAAATACCAAGGAGTATGATTGCTGGATCGTATGGTACAAGTAGGTTGAGTTTTGGAAGAAACTGCCAAACTGCATTCCAAAGCGGCTGAACCGTTTTGCATTCCCACCAGCAATGAATGAGCGTTCTGTTGTTCCACGTTCTTGTCAACATTTGGCGTTGTCAGCGTTTGGATTTTGGCCATTCCCATCAAATTGTTGTTTTAGTTTGCATTTGATGATATATCATGTGGAACATCTTTTCATATACTTATTTGCCATCTGTATATCGTCTTTGGGGAAGGATCTGTGAAGGTCTTTGGTTCAATTTTTTTTTTTAGATCAGGTTGCTCATTCTCTGATTACTAAAGTTTAAGAGTTTACAGCCAGACACAGTAGCTCACACCTGTAATACCAGCACTTTGGGAGGCAGAGGCAAGAGGATTGCCCAAGCCCAGGGGTTCGAGACCAGCCTGGGCAATCCGGCGAGACCTCGTCTCTACAGTAAACCAAAAAATTAGCCAGGCATGGTGGGGTGAACCTGTAGTTCCAGCTACTTGAAAGGCTGAGGTGGAAGGATCGCCTGAGTCCAGCAGGTCGAGGCTGTGGTGGCCATGAGTGTGCCCCTGGAATTCAGCCTGGACAACAGAGTGAGACTCTGACCCCCCCAAAAAAGTTTACATATTTTAGGTAACTATCCTTTATCAGAAGCATCTTTTGCAAATATTTTCTCCCAGTCTGTGGCTTGTCTTCTCATTCTCTTGGCATTGTCTTTTACATAGCAAAAGTTTTTAATTTAATAAAATCCAACCAGAGTGATATATTCCATGAAGACAGAATAGAAGATGAACCCCTATTACCCATTCCTGGAATTCTAGCCACCTTGGTGGTCTGGAGGTGACTGACAGCTTGCTTTATTCCAAGACAGATCTTCACCTCCCTCGGTTTCAAACCCCCCCCCAGTCCCTCAGTTCCTAACTGCAGAGGGTGACTTACCTAGACAAAAGGGAAGTATTACTCCATCAAGGATAACCAGGTCTCTGCATCCCTAGCTACAAGACATAATATTTTTATTTGAAAATGAAAGTTGAAGTATTAAGTTGAAACTTGAATGTGTATTCAGGAAAATATAAGGATCTCTAATTTTTCTGGATGATTCTAGCCATCATATCAGTTGACAAAAAAATTGAGAAAATGATCAGTTTGGCCTTCCAATCTATACTCTGGATTCTAAAGAACAGCAAACAGAGCTGGGCTCGGTGGCTCAGCCTGTAATCCTGCGCCTTTGGGAGGCTGAGGTGAGTGGATTGCCTGAACCTGCGGGTTCGAGACCCGCCTGGGCAGCGAGACCTCATCTCTACAATAAATCAAAAAATTAGCCGGGCGTGGTAGCGCACGCCTGTAATTCTGGCTACTTGGAAGACTGAGGTGGAAGGATTGCTGGAGCCCAGCAGGTCGAGGCTGCGGTGGCCGGGAGCGGCCACTGCCCTCCAGTCTGGGCGACAGAGTGAGACTCCAACTCAAAAAAAAAAAAGAACAAACAATTACATCAATAAATGCAATTTAAGATGAAAAATAAAATTAAATAAATAAAAATAAAATTCAGCAGAACAATTTTTGGGGTTTTTTTGGGGGGGACGGGTTGAGTTGGAGTCTCACTCTGTCATCCAGACTGGAGTACAAGGGCAAGCTTGTGGCCACCACAGCCTCGACCTGCTGGGCTCTGGCGATCCTTCTGCCCCAGTCTTCCAAGTGGCCGCAACTACAGACACGTGTTACCACACCCGGCTAATTTTTTGTTTTAATTGTAGAGACAAGGTCTCGCCAAGTTACCCGGGTGTGTCTCGAACCCGCGGGCTCAGGCAATCCACTCACCTCGGCCTCCCAATTACAGGCTGAGCCACCAAGCCCGACCCCAATGTTTTAAAATAAATCATGCCTTTGGTGTTGTATATAAAAAGTCATAGTCGCACACAAGGTCATCTAGCTTTTCTCCTGTGTTATTGTCTAGGAGTTTTATAGTTTTATGTTTTACATGTAGGTCTATGATCCATTTTGAGGTTTCATGGTTTTTTTGAGTAGGAGTCTTACTCTGTCGCCCAGGCTGGAGTGCAGTAGCACTCACGGCCACTGCAGCCTCAACCTGCTGGGCTCAGGTGATCCTTCCACCTCAGCCTTCCAAGTAGCTGGAACTAAAGGCAAGCGCCACCGTTCCCAGTTAGTTTTTTAATTTTAACCATCTTGCCCAGGTGGTCTCAAACCCATGGACTCAGGCAATCCTCTCACCTCAGCCTCCCAAAGTGCTGGGATTATAGGCATGAACCACTGCACCCAGCCTGAGTTTATTTTTGTGAAGAGTGTAGGTCTATGTCTAGATTTTTTTTTAATTCAGCACAATTGGTAGAATAGACTCTCTTTACTACATTTGATTTCTTTGCTCTTTTGTCAAAGATTAAGTTGGCCCTATTTATGTGGGTCTATTTCTGGACTCTATTCTGTTCCACTGATTTACTTGTCTGTTATTTTGACAAGATCACACTGTGTTGCTTACTGTAGCTTTAAAGTAAACCAGTCTTGAAGTCAGTCCTCTAACTTTGTTCTTCTTTAATACTGAGTTGGCTCTGTATCTTTTTCCTCTCCATAAAAACTTTGAATCAAATTGTTGACATTCACAAAATAACTTGCTGGGATTTTGACTGGGATCGCACTGAATCTGTAGATCACGGTGGGAAGAACTGATGACTTGACAGTATCGAGTATTTCTATACTAGCTCTCCATTCATGTAGTTCTTTGATTGATTTCATCAAGTTTTGTCATTTTCCTCATATAGATCTTATTTTGTTAGATTTATACCTAAGCAGTTTGTTTTCATTGATACATAGTATTTTATGTATTTATGAGTTACATGAGTAGTTCATTGTTTTGAGCACTAATATAAATAGTACTGTATTATTAGCTGGGCTTGGTTGCTCAGCCTGTAATCCCAGCACTTTGGGAGGCCAAGACGAGTGGATTGTCTGAGTCCACAGGTTCGAAATCAGCCCTGGTAACTTGGTGAGACCTTGTCTCTACGGTAAATCAAAAATTAGCCGGGCATGGTAGCATGCACCTGTAGTTCTAGCTACTTGGAAGGCTGAGGCGGAAGGATCACCAGAGTCCAGCAGGTCAAGGCTGTGAGCGACAGAGTGAGACTCCAACTAAAAAAAACCCAAAATAATATTGTATTTTTAATTTCAGATTCTACTTGCTTATTGATAATATGAGGGGGAAATCAAAAAAAACCTGGAATTAATTTACTTATAACTATTTATTTACTTTTACTTTTTTTTTTTTTTTTTTTGAGTTGGAGTCTCACTCTGTCGCCCAGTCTGGAGTGCAGTGGCCGCTTCCGGCCACCGCAGCCTCGACCTGCTGGGCTCCGGCGATCCTTCTGCCTCAGCCTTCCGAACAGCCGGAATTACAGGCATGCACTACCATGCCCGTCTGATTTTTTGATTTATTGTAGAGATGAGGTCTCGCTGCCCCTTACATATTTAAATTTCTTTTTTTTTTTTTTTTTGAGTCGGAGTCTCACTCTGTCGCCCAGACTGGAGTGCAGTGGCCGCTCCCGGCCACTGCAGCCTCGACCTGCTGGGCTCTGGCGATCCTTCCACCTCAGCCTTCCAAGTAGCTAGAACTACAGGCGCGCATTACCACGCCCGGCTAATTTTCTGATTTATTGTAGAGATGAGGTCTCGCCAAGTTGCCCAGGCGGCTCTCGATCTCGCGGGCTCAGGCAATCCACTCGCCTTGGCCTACCAAAGTGCTGGGATTACAGGCTGAGCCACTGAGCCCGGCCTTCATTACTTTTTATAATGACACTGTATACCCTTGAAAACAGTTCTGATTACATTCCATAGTATGTTCTGATTCTCATAATTCACTAATCCAATAATTGATTTTTTTAAAAACAGCTTTTGGAGAACATGATTTTCATGCTCTTATTTAAGTATATGATTCAAATATGATTAAATGACTTTTAATATACTTAGAGATTTGTGCAATCATCACCATAATGTTATTTGAAAATATGTTTATTACCCCTGATGGAAACTTCATCTCCCTTGGCAGTCACTATCTCCCTGATCCTCAGCCCTGACAATCATGTCTACTTTCTTTCTATGGATTTGCCTACTCTGAGCATTTCACCTAAATGGAATCATACAATGTGGAATCTTTTGTGTCTTTTTTTTTCACTGAGCATACTGTTTTCGAGGTTCATCCTGTTATAACATGCATCACTCAGTACTTCATTCCTGTATATGGCCAAATAGCATGCCATTGTATGAATATACTACATTTTATGTATCCATTCCTTGGTTGGTGGACATTTGGCTTGTTTCTACCATGGCTATTATGAAGACAGTGCTGCTATGAATATCCATGGGCAAGTATTTTGTATGGAAATATGTTTTCATTTCTCTTGGGTAGATATCCAGGAGTGGAATTCCTCGGTCATATGGTAGCACTATGTCCAATTTTTTAAGAAACTGACAAGTTGGTTTCCAGAGTGACTGTACCAAGTACATTCCCACCAGCAATGAGAATTCCAGTTTTGTTACTTGCTCCCCGCCAGTTGACAATTTAATCATTTCTGTCATAGCCATTCTGATGAGTGTGAAGTGGTATCTCCTTGTGGTTTTGATTTGTGATGACCAAAGGTTACTTATGATGTTGAGTATCTTTTCATGTGCTTAGTGACTGTTCACATAGCTTCTTTAGAAAAATGGCCATTTAAGCCGGGCTCGGTGGCTCAGCCTGTAATCCCGTGCCTTTGGGAGGCTGAGGTGAGTGGATTGCCTGAGCCCGCGGGTTCGAGACCCGTCTGGACAGCGAGACCTCATCTCTACCATAAATCAAAAAATCATCCGGGCGTGGTAGCGCATGCCTGTAATTCCAGCTACTCGGAAGGCTGAGGCGGAAGGATCTGCTGGAGCCCAGCAGGTCGAGGCTGCGGTGGCCGGGAGCGGCCACTGCACTCCAGACTGGGTGACAGTGTGAGACTCCAACTCAAAAAAAAAAAAAATCCACTCACCTCAGCCTCCCAAAGGCGCGGGATTACAGGCTGAGCCATCGAGCCCGGCTCAAAAGTGTCTAATTTTGACGAAGTCCACTCTATCTATTTTTGTCTTTTATCGCTTGCATTTTTGGTGCTGTGTCTAAAAAAACCATTGCCTAACCCAAGGCCACAAAGATTCACTTCTATTCTTTTCTTCTAAATGTTTTATAGTTTTAGTTCTTTCATAGAGGTCTATGATCTATTTTAATTTTTGTGCATAGTGTGCAGTCAGGATCCAACTTCGTCATTTTACATATGAGCATCCAGTTGTCCAGGCATCATTTGTTGAAAAAAAGTATTCCCATTGAATTTTCTTGGCACCCTTAATGACAATTATTTGATTACAAATAGGAAAACTTATTTCTGGATTTGTGTTTCTTTCCCACCGATCAGTATGTCCATCCTTATGCCAGTACCGTGATGTCTTGATTATTGTGTAGTTGAATTTTTAATTTATTATTTGGAATATATAAAAGTGTATTAAAAGTATATTTTTTGGCATCTAGGGAAATGTGAAATTTAAAAAAGCAAAAAGGTATTTTTTTTTTTTTTTGAGTTGGAGTCTCACTCTGTCGCCCAGACTGGAGTGCAGTGGCCGCTCCCGGCCACCGCAGCCTCGACCTGCTGGGCTCCGGCGATCCTTCCGCCTCGGCCTTCCAAGCAGCTGGAACTACAGGCGCGCGCTACCACGCCTGGCTGATTTTTTGATTTATTGTAGAGATGAGGTCTCACTGCCCAGGCGGGTCTCGAACCCGCGGGCTCAGACAATCCACTCACCTCAGCCTCCCAAAGGCGCTGGATTACAGGCTGAGCCACCGAGCCCGGCTCAAAAAGGTATATTTTTAAACTTGCGAGATGTTAAAAACTTAAGCTTTACTTTCTAGTTTTATTACACTATGGTCATCTGAGCTTTAATTTATAGTTTTTTGTTTGTTTGTTTTTTGAGTTGGAGTCTCACTCTGTCGCCCAGACTGGAGTGCCGTGGCCGCTCCCGGCCACCGCAGCCTCGACCTGCTGGGCTCCGGCGATCCTTCCACCTCAGCCTTCCGAGTAGCCGGAACTACAGGCATGCGCTACCACGCCCGGCTGATTTTTTGATTTATTGTAAGAGATGAGGTCTTGCTGCCCAGGCGGGTCTCGAACCTGCAGGCTCAGGCAATCCACTCACCTCAGCCTCCCAAAGGCGCGGGATTACAGGCTGAGCCACCGAGCCTGGCTTAATTTATAGTTTTATTACACTGTGGTTAAATTGAAAAAGATAAGAATTTCATAAGAGACGGAATCCAATGTGTATTTATTTAGGCTTATTATCATTTAGACCTGTCCAATACAATAGTCACTAGCCACATGTAACTACTGAACAACTTGAAGTGTGGCTGGTGTGACTGAGGAACTGAATCTTAAATTTTCATTTAGCATCTTAAATTTCTTAAATTTCTTTGCCCACTAAAAAAATCCCTGTGCCCATTTGCTGTCAGTCTCCATTGCCATTCTCACCTCAGGGAACAACTAATCTTCTGTCTCTATAAATTGTCCTGTTCTAAACATTTTATTTAAATGGAAGCATAGAATTTGTAGTCTTTCACTTAAAATAGTGTTGTTGTTTTGAGTTGGAGTCTCATTCTTTCACCCAGGCTGGAGGGCAGTGGCACACTCACGGCCACCGTAGCCTCAATCCGCTGAGCTCAGACGATCCTTCTGCCTCAGCCTTCCAAGTAGCTGAAATTACAGGCATGCGCCACCATGCCCAGCTAATTTTTTGATTTATTATAGAGATGAGGTCTTCCCAAATTGCCCAGGTTGGTCTCGAACCCATGGGCTCAGGCAATCCTCTTGCCTCGGCCTCCCAAAGTGCTGGGATTATAGGCATGAGCCACTGTGCCCGGCCTAAAATAATGTTTTTAAGGTTCACTCACATTGTTGCATGTTTCGTATTTCATTCCTTTTTATTGCTGAATAGTATTTCATTGTATAACTATATCACATTTTAGTTGTCCATTTACAGTTGATTGATAGTTCAACTGTTTCCATTGAAATTTAAGTGCTAGCCAGGCTTAGTGGCTCAGCCTGTAATCCCGTGCCTTTGGGATACTGAAGTGAGTGGATTGCCTGAGCCCGCGGGTTTGAGACCTGCCTGGGCAACTTGGTGAGACCTCATCTCTACAGTAAATAAAAAAATCAGCCGGGCGTGGTAGCGCGTGCCTGTAATTCCGGCTACTCGGAAGGCTGAGGCGGAAGGATCGCCGGAGCCCAGCAGGTCGAGGCTGCGGTGGCCGGGAGCGGCCACTGCACTCCAGTCTGGGCGACAGAGTGAGACTTCAACTCAAAAAAAAAAAAAAGAATGAATAAGAAACAGAAACTATCAAATCAACTTGAAAGAGTAACAAAATAAAATTAAAATTTCTAGAAATAAAAAAGTATTAAAAACTCAACTCATTTCAAATAGCAAATTAGCCGGGCTCAGTGGCTCAGCCTGTAATCCCACGCCTTTGGGAGGCTGAGGTGAGTGAATTGCCTGAGCCCGCGGGTTCGAGACCCGCCTGGGCAGCGAGACCTCATCTCTACAATAAATCAAAAAATCAGCCGGGCGTGGTGGCGCGCGCCTGTAGTCCCGGCTACTCGGAAGGCTGAGGTGGAAGGATCGCCGGAGCCCAGCAGGTGGAGGCTGTGGTGGCCAGGAGCGGCCACTGCACTCCAGTCTGGGCAACCAAGTGAGACTCCAACTCAAAAACCACAACAAAACAAATCAAATAGCAAATTAGACAAAGCAGAAGAGAAAAACGGAATTGGTAACTAGCACAAAAGAGAACGTTGAGAATGCAACACAAAAAGACAACACGGTAGAAACTACGGAAGGGTTAGGAGACAGAGAACACAATGGCTCAACCAGCGTCTCATCAGAGTTCCAGAAAGAGACAACAGAGTTGATGGTAGAGAGGTCGAATGAGGAAAGTTAGTACCGAGAATTTTCATAATTTATGAAATATATCAACCTTCAAATTCAGAAGCCCGGTAAATCCCAGGCAGGATTAAAAAAGAAAACAGAGGAAGAGGAGGAGTAATAAATCTATACCTAAGACACCTTATATGAAGCTGAGAACATCAAAGACAAAACGATTTTAAAAGCAGCCAGAGGAAAAAAACTGACTTCTCAACAGCAATAGAGTAAGCCCAATGACAATAGAAATAAGATTTTCATTACACTGGGAGAAAATATCTGTAACCTAGAATCCTAGATTCAATGCAACAATCTTTTTTTTTTTTTTTTTGAGTTTGAGTCTCACCCTGTCGCCCAGACTGGAGTGCAGTGGCCGCTTCTGGCCACCACAGCCTCGACCTGCTGGGCTCCGGCGATCCTTCCGCCTCAGCCTTCCGAGTAGCCGGAACTACAGGCGCATGCTACCACGCCTGGCTGATTTTTTAATTTATTGTAGAGATGAGGTCTTGCCAAGTTGCCCAGGCGGGTCTCGAACCCACGGGCTCAGGCAATCCACTCACCTCAGCCTCCCAAAGGTGCGGGATTACAGACTGAGCCACCGAGCCTGGCTCAATGCAACAGTCTTAAGAGAAGGTTCAACTAAAGACATATCCAGGCATCAAAAACTGAGAGACAACTAAGTATTATGTGCCTCCCAATGAATACCACCTATGAAGCAAATTTTTTTCAAAAATATTTTGCAGGCCGGGCTCGGTGGCTCAGCCTGTCATCCCAGCACTTTGGGAGGCTGAGGTGAGTGAATTGCCTGACCCTGAGATTTGAGACCAGCCCAGACAACTTGGCGAGACCTCATCTCTACAATACATCAAAAATTAACCGGGCATGGTACACGCCTATAGTTCCAGCTACTTGGAAGGCTGAGGCGGAAGGATCGCTGGAGCCCAGCAGGTTGACACTGGGGTGGCCATGAGCATGCCACCGCCCTCCAGCCTGGGCGACGGAGTGAGACTTCGACCCAAAAAACAAAAAACTGAGAGATAACCAGGTGCTGTGCGCCTCCCAATGAATACCACCTATGAAGCTTTGTTTTCCCAAAACTATTTTGTAAAAATGAGGGTCTTACCTCTCTTCTGTGGTCTCCTCCCCCAAAACCCATAGCCCCCAGTCTAATCATGAGAAAAACATCAGACAACCCAAACGGAAGGACATTCCATAAAATACCAATACTCTTCAAAATCGTTAAGGTCATGGTCGAGTGCAGTGGCTCACGCCTGTACTCCCATCACTTTGGGAGGCTGAGGCGGGAGCACTGCTAGAAGCCAGGAGTTCGAGACCAGCCTGGGCAACATAGCGATACCCCAATCTTTACAAAAAAACTCTTAAAAAATTAGTTAGGCCAGGTGTTGCACACCTGCAGACTCAGCTAGTTGGGACTAAAGCAGGAGGATCACTTGAGCCCAGGAAGCTGAGCTCAGCCTGGGCAACATAGTGAGATCACGTCTCTACAAAAAATACAATAATTAGCTAGGGTGGTGGCACGTGCCTGTAGTCCTAGTCACTTGGGAGGCTGAGGTGGAGGGATCTCCAGAGCCCAGGACATCGAGACTGCAGTGAGTCAGGACTGCACCACTGCACTCCAGCTGGGGTGACAGAATGAGCCCCTGTCTCAAAAAACAGAGGTGGAAGCATTAATAAAAGGTACAGTGAAATTTAAATGAAGCTGGTAGTTTAGTTAGCAGGTCTTTTTTTTAAAAAGTATACCCACAAAATTGATTTTTTAAGAGCTCAAAAACGAAAGACCAAATCATGGTTCCCCCAACCCAGGACTGCCTGTACCTCTAAGCCTGAGCAACCAGTTATTCCATCTCTTGATAATCTGTGCCAATATCTTTTTTTTTTTTTTTGAGTTGGAGTCTCGCTGTCGCCCAGACTGGAGTGCAGTGGCTGCTCCCGGCCACCGCAGCCTCGACCTGCTGGCCTCCGGCGATCCTTCCGCCTCAGCCTTCCAAGTAGCTGGAACTACAGGCGCGCGCTGCCATGCCCGACTAGTTTTTGATTTATTGTTGAGATGATGTCTCGCCAAGTTGCCCAGGCGGGTCTCGAACCTGTGGGCTCAGGCAATCCACTCACCTCAGCCTCCCAAAGGTGTGGGATTACAGGCTGAGCCACCGAGCCCGGCAATATCTCTCTTTTGTTTGGCTATTCACAAGAACGTATCATGATGAATTCACTCTGAAAACCTCCAGCAGTGATGGTCACCTCCTAGTCTATGTGGCAGGCGCTACACTGTTTTATATATATGATCTCTTTGTCGTCACAGCAATCCAGTGAGGGAGGGACCATCTATGTACTTGGGGAAACTAAGGATCAGGCAACTTGACACGTCCAAGGTCACCTAGCCAGCAAGTTGGTAAAGCCGGCTTTGACCTCATCCTGACTTCAAAGCCCGCCTGTTTCATCCGTTACAGATAAATGCCAAGTTCACTAAGAATGCAAACAAAATGCGTACTAGGCTACAGGCTGGCGGCTGGGTCTCCAGGCCTTCGGGTTTAAGGAACAGGGACGAGCAGGAGGGGCAAAGGGGTGACCTGGTGAAAATGGAGAGGAGGAGCTGGGCTCGGTGGCTCAGCCTGTAATCCCGCGCCTTTGGGAGGTGGATTGACTGAGCCTGCGGGTTCGAGACCCGCCTGGGCAGCAAGACCTCATCTCTAATAAATCAAAAAATCAGCCGGGTGTGGTAGCGCGCGCCTGTAATTCCGGCTACTCGGAAGGCTGAGGCGGAAGGATTGCCGGAGCCCAGCAGGTCGAGGCTGCGGTGGCCGGGAGCGGCCACTGCACTCCGGTCTGGGCGACAGGGTGAGACTCCGACTCAAAAATAAATAAATAAATAAATAAATTGACCAGTTAGGTCAGATACCCCCACCTGCCGCTGGCCAATCCGCTCTTTCAGAAGGCTTTCCTGCTTAAATGAGGCCCAGATCCTGAGAAATAGCTCAGAAGGAACACCCTTGGCCTCAACGGCAGCTCCCACAAAGTCTGGCAACACCCCCAGCCCAGCTGCACGATAAGATAAGACATGCCCGAGGGACCTGGGGAAAGAAGCCAGCCTTGTGACAGTGTGCTGCTCCCTTGGTGACGTCGGCCCGTCGCAGACACCGTTCCTACAGGGTTGAGCGCTCAGCCCAAAGGCCTCTGGTTTTAAGATCAGCGCTCTGGAATTCTGGTAGTCCTGCCTTTCCAGAGGTTTCTGCCCCCTGAATTGTCCTCAAACCTCTGACCTACGTGGCCGATGAATCAGCATTCAGTCCTGGGCAGAGGGTCTTAGCCGTGACGACGGAGAGAAAGGAAGGACCTTGTGTCAGGAGAGAGCACAACCCCAGGCTGTTGACGTGTGTGACGGCGGGCATATGAGTGGGACAGGCCTATTTATGCCCCGCAGAGTGCTGTCATCAAGCAGGAGGGGAGAGGAGACATGGCAAGTGGTTGTGAGATCCAGGCATGGTGTCCGCTGCCTGAACCCTGCTAAGGGTGGGACCCCAACGCTCTGTGGGGCCTCCCACTGCCCTCATGGGTGGTTCACAAAGACCACATCAAGGTGAGGGACCTTAACAGGCCTGAATCCAGAGACAGAGGAGCCAAGGAGCCTAGGGACCCCAGCGCCATTTTGAAAGGAGCCATCACTCTCTTCCTGTCGTCTTGATCTTTTTTTTTTTTTTTTTTCGAGTTGGAGTCTCACTCTGTCGCCCAGACTGGAGTGCAGCGGCCGCTCCCGGCCACCGCAGCCTCGACCTGCTGGGCTCCGGCGATCCTTCCGCCTCAGCCTTCCGAGTAGCCAGAATTACAGGCACGTGCTCCCACGCCCGGCTAATTTTTTGGTCTGTTGTAGAGATGAGGTCTCGCTGCCCAGGCGGGTCTCAAACCCGCGGGCTCAGGCAATCCACTCACCTCAGCCTCCCAAAGGTGCAGGATTACAGGCTGAGCCACCGAGCCCGGCTTCCCTGTCGTCTTGATCTTAAGCGCTATTGTCCTGGCCCGCGTTGAGCAGTGAGCACGGACAGGACTCCTGCCACTGACAGGCTTCCAGAAGCCCCAGGCAGTGGCTGGGTGATTGCTGTCATCAACACAGGCCACCACATCCTTGCAGATGACCAAAGCTGCCCCACTTTACCCAAGAGCCGCATTCCTGGAAAGTTGCTCATCTACTGGGTCTCACTGGGGCAGCCACGCTGAGGGCAACAGGCCAGACAAGAGGGGTTGCCACCCAACCAGAGACGCAGGGTGTCGCCCTCCACCCCTCCCTTTCCCACACCCTCAACGCCCATCATTCACCCAGTCCTGCCGGTTCTGTTTCCTCATCCTCTCTTGGGGCGGTCCCGCTTCCATGCCCACCGCCCACGCTCGCCTCAGCCCCCCGGCGTGGCTTGCTGGACTTGTGACTGCCCTCTGCAGCCCATTCCTTGCGCCACCTCCATCGCGGTCCTTCCAAAACGTGCAGGGGCTGGGCAGGGTGGCTCGCACCTGTCATCCTAGTACTTTGGGAGGCAGGAGGATTGCTTGAGCCCAGGCGTTCGAGACCAGCCTGGACAACCTAGCGAGACCTCGTCTCTATAAAAATTCATAAAAACGGAAATAAACTCAATCAAATGCTGCAGTAAGGACGCCACTCGCTCAAGAAACCCTTCCCACTGCTTCCCACCGTCCCTAGGATAAAGGCTCAGCGCCTCTCAATCCCCTCTTGATTTTCCCTGTTCCACAGCACTCAGCCTCCTCCTGGCTCCAGGGTCCCCCCCGTGGTCTCCTGTCTTCCACCCCCCCCAGGATGACACAGTAACTCCCTTCCCCCACCACGGGAGAACTGAGTCCAGACACACGTCTCTTCTAGCACCTTCCACACTCGCCAGCTCCTCCTAGACTTTGCATCTGAGTCGCCCGTTAGAGAAGTTTCTTGAGGGCAGAAGCAGGGTTCATTAGCCTTGCATGCCCAGCATCTCGCCTCCGTGCCCAGGACGCAGAAGGCACGCCCAGCACATGCTTGTAGCATGAGCTAACAGGGAAGCGTGGGTTTTGTCATGTACCCATTCATCACATATTTCATTTTATCTTTATTACATGTTTCCTGATCATAAGAGAATGATGCATTCGCCGTCAAAAATTAGAATCGGGGCCAGGCATGATGCCTCATGCCTATAATCACAGCACTTTGAGAGGCCGAGGGGGGAGGATTGCTCGAGGCCAGGAGTTCAAGACCGTTTCTTTATAAGAAATACAAAAATGTGCCGGATGTGGCGGCACATGTGTGTAGTCTTAATCGCTTGGGAGACCGAGGTGGAAAGATTAGCCTAAGCCCAAGAGGTCAAGGTTACAGTGAGCTGTGATCGCACCACTGCACTCCAGCCTGGGAGTCAGAGCGAAAGCCTGTCTGTAAAACAGAAACAAAGTTAGAATTGGAAGTGTTACAGCTCTTTCAGAATTTGTCTAGCAGGTTTTTCAGTTTTTACTGAAATCACCACCCCATAGGGGGAAATAATTAGAATTGGGAAAACATAACTTAGAAAGGCAAGGTCTTTGGTGTGATATAAATTTCTCCCTGTTTCTTTCCTCTGCTTCTACTCTATGCAGTAATTGAAAATACACTGCATATTTTATCTTGTTTAGTTTTGATTTTATTTTGTTAAGCTTTGACCAATTTAAGATTATGTGACTTAATGACTTTTCCCCCACTAAATACAGTTTAGACATCCTCCCATATCTACACGTAGGGATACGCCTTCTTTTTAGAGACATATTGTGTGGGTGTAACCCAACACACCATCGATTACAATTTGGGTTCTTTACCCCAATTTTTTTTCATTACCAACAATGGTGCAGTGAACATCTTGTCTTTTTTGTGCTTTGGGGAGTATTTTCTGTGGGAGAAGCTCTTAGAAATGAACTTATTAAGTAAACAGGTAAATAGATATGTATTTCGTGTTGGAGTCTCACTCTATTGCCCAGGCTGAAGTGCAGTGGCATGCTCACGGCCACTATAGCCTTGACCTGCTGGGCTCCGGTGATCCTTCCGCCTCAGCCTTCTGAGTAGCTGGAACTACAGGCGTGCGCTACCACACCCGGCTAATTTTTTTTATTTATTGTAGAGACGAGGTCTTGCCAAATTGCCCAGGCTGGTCTTGAACCCCTGGGCTTAGGCAATCCTCTTGCCTCGGTCTCCCAAAGACCCAATTCCTGTGCTGGAATTACAGGCTTGAGCCACTGCGCCCAGCAGGTAAATATATTTTAAATTTTAACAGGTAATTGCCAAACTGTCCTAATTAATAGATAATTTACCAATTTTGATACAATTTGGTAAAACTTACATTTCTTTTTTTTTTTTGAGACAGTTTTCTCTGTCACACAGGCTGGAATGCAGTGGCATGATCATAGCTCACGGCAGCCTCAACCTCCTGGGCTCCAGTGATCCTTCCACATCAGCCTCCCGAGTATCTGGGACCACGGACTGTGCACCACCAAGCTCAGCTAATTTTTTTTGAGAGATGGAGTCTTGCTGTTGCCCAGCCTGGTCTCCAACTCTTGGCCTCAAAGGATCTTCCTACATGGACCTCCCAAAGCACAAGGGTTACAGGTGTGAGCCACTGTGCAGCCTCATTTTTTACCTTTTTTTTTTTTTTTGAGTTGGAGCGTCAGAATTCTGCCACCTGGAGTGCAGTGGCATGCTCACAGCCACTGCAGTCTCAAATTGCTGGGCTCAGGCAATCCTTCTGCCTCAGCTCTCCAAGTAGCTGGAACCATGGGCACACACCACCACGCATGGCTAACTTTTTGATTTATTGTAGAAACAAGGTCATGCCAAGTTGCCCAGCTAGTCTTGAACCCCTGGGTTCAGGCAATTCTTCTTGCCTCCGCCTCCCTAAGTGCTGGGATTACAGGCATGAGCCACCACATCTGGCTTCACCATCACCATTTACATTTCTATCAAGTATGTGAAAGTGCTTGTTTAGCCACATCTTCACCAGCACTGAGTATTATCAGTCTCTTAAGTCTTTGCTAATCTAATAGGGTAGACAGCCACACACACACACACACACACACACACACACACAACACACACACACACACACACTTGTGATGCTTCTTCAGGAGCTTATGTGTTCATATTCTCTATTTTTCTATAGGGCTTACTTTTAAGACCTCTGCCTATATCGGGGAAATCAGTCCTTTGTCCTATGTATCACAATGCTTCCCCTTTTGTCTTTGTTTTCTGACATCTCATGGCATGTGGCAGCCTAAGTTATGGCTAGAACTCAGACACTGAAGGCAGCCTACTTGGCAATCCTGGTTTTGTCTCTAACATGCTAACTACACCATAGTTTAGTTTGTTATAATAATAATTTTTTTTTTATTTGGAGTCTCACGCTGTCGCCCAGGCTGGAGGGCAGTGGCACGCTCCCAGCCACTGCAGCCTCAACCAGCTGGGCTCAGGCGATCCTTCCACCTTAGCCTTCCAAGTAGCTGGAACTGCAGGCACCACACCTGGTTAGTTTTCTTTATTTATTGTAGAGGCGAGTTCTCACTAAGTTGCCCAGGCTGTCTTGAACCTGTGGGCTCAAGCAATCCTCTCACTTCAGTCTCCCAAAGTGCTGGGATTGCTATAAACTGAGGAAATAAGAACAGTACTTATCCCATGGGATTATTACAACGATGAAATGAATTAACATACAGAAAGTGTCCTGTGCAGAGTTGGACACCGCATCCAAATAGTTTTCATTTTTAGGCAGTCAAATCGATTGATCCTTAATGGGTTCTGGATTTTATGTCAATGCTTATAAAGGCTTTCCTCATTCTAAGATTAAGAAAATATTTTGTAGTCCCAGCTACTAAGGAGGCTGAGGTGGGAGGACTGCTTGAGCCCAAGGGGTAGGGGGCTACAGTGAGCCAAGATCACACCACTGCATGCCAGCCTGGGTGATGGCACAGTAGTTCACATCGGTAATTTCAGCCCTTTGGGAGGCTGAGGTAGGAGGATTCCTTGAGCCCAGAAGTTCAAGACTAGCCTGGGCAACATAGCGAGACCTTGTCTCTACAAAAAATTTAAAAATTAGCCAGGCTTGATGACGTGCTAACTTCTCCAGAGGCTGAAGCAGGAGAATCGCCTGAGCCCAGGAGATCGAGGCTGCGGTGAGCTGTGATCGTGCCACTGCACTCCAGCCTAGGCAGCAGACTGAAAGCCCAATTCAGAACAAAAAAAAAAAAAGGAAAAGAAACCTCCCTTCTTATCCCAGTTCTAGAACTAACGGGTTACAAAACCTTAAGAAAGGGACTTCCTTCCTCTGGGCTCACTCTGTGCAGCCTAGAAATGCAGCGTCAGCTCCTGTTGCAGGCAGCTGTGCCAATTGTCTAAGATGGCACGTGTGCAAACACTCGGCCCTGCACGGCCTGTTGGCCCTGCAGGGGTTTCTGGGGTGCTTGAAGGAGTGTCCCCTAGGGGCTTCTCTGTGGGTTCAGCCCCGTCCCC
>JAPVLO010001617.1:0-67039 GCA_027257055.1 Cephalopachus bancanus | reverse complement strand
AAAATGTGCACAGTGTATCCACCAAAGAGGACCAGCAGAAAAAATAATTCATACTCTCCAACAGCATATAACTAGCCAAAATATCACAAGTTTATACTCTCCCCAACACTGAGTACAAATTAGTTGGTCTTGATTACACGATGTTCTTCCTAGACCTTATGGTTAACTTTTAATGAGCTTCTTAAGAAAAACAAGGGGCCTGTCTGAGGAATGTATTCCTAGGCGGAACCAGTAGGAGAAATGCATGATGAGATTTGGAAGTCAAGAATAAGAAGCAATGATGGAAGAGATACAGCTGGGAGTGGAAATGATTGTATCTGAGCTGGGCTCCAACTTGATGCTTATTTCAGATAAGTGAAATTAACCTAAGATATGTAATACCAAGGCAAATATATAGATACACTAAATAAACTAGTGTTTTGTTTAGGAGATGAAAGATGAGTGTGAAGGTTAGTTGAGGCAAATGTTAAGTAGAAATAATAATAATAATTATTATTATTATTGAGTTGGAGTCTCACTCTGTCGCCCAGACTGGAGTGCAGTGGCATGCTCCTGGTCACTGCAGCCTCGACCTGCTGGGCTCCAGTGATCCTTCTGTCTCAGCCTTCCAAGTAGCCAGAACTACAGGTGTGCGCTACCACGCCCGGCTAATTTTTTGATTTATTGTAGAGATGAGGTCTTGCCAAGTTGCCTGGGTGGGTCTCGAACCCATGTGCTCAGGCAATCCATTTGCCTCGGCCTCCCAAAGTGCTGGGATTACAGGCTGAGCCACCGAGACTGGCCATTATTTTGTAAATGTATACAATCAACCCAGCAGAAAATTTTGCAAATAGAAAAAAGCCAAGTAAGAATATGATTGAATTAACTAAGCTAAAATTGAAAGAATGATCACCAATATCAATAATAAGTAGATGTAAAAATGACTATGAATTTTGTTAAAAGGCTATCTAACCAAATATGGAATGCCAACAAGATAGTGAATATATTCAAAGCGCAAATGGTCAAGCTTGAGTTGTACTACAGTGTTCAGTGATATCCTTTAAAATAGTGTCCTAAATAGTTACCAAAGGCAGGGCTCAAATTCCTTTCCTATTGGCTAATACTAGCATTTCCATTTCACATTCCTTCATCTACTGTTTGACCATGCCATTCAAACCACTTGAGGTACAGAAAAAGAAAACTACACTATAAGGAAGTACTTAGCCGGGCTTGGTGGCTCAGCCTGTAATCCCGCACCTTTAGGAGGTCGAGGTGAGTGGATTGCCAGAGCCCGCGGGTTCGTGACCCGCCTGGGCAGCGAGACCTCATCTCTACAATAAATAAAAAAATCAGCCGGGCGTGGTAGCGCACGCCTGTAATTCCGGCTACTTGGAAGGCTGAGGCGGAGGGATCGCCGGAGCCCAGCAGGCAGCAGGTCGAGGTTGCGGTGGCCGGGAGTGGCTACTGCACTCCAGTCTGGGCGACAGAGTGAGACTCCAACTCAAAAAAAAAAAAAAAGGATGTACTTAATCAATTTGGTAGCTGCAGTACATAACTAGGCTTGTCAATGGCTCGCATAAGTCCAGTGCTCTAGTGGTCTTCTGTGACCAAAGTGTTACAAAAGCTATACATGCTGAATTCAAAAGAACCATTTTAGTGCCTTTAATGTTGTGTTTACCAAGGCACTGTTTTAGGACATGTACCAGTCTTTCATATTTAAAACAATTACATAAACATTTCTCTTTTTTTTTTTTTTTTGAGTTGGAGTCTCACTCTGTCACCTAGACTGGAGTGCAGTGGCCACTCCCAGCCACTGCAGCCTCGCCTGCTGGGCTCCGGCGATCCTTCCGCTTCAGCCTCCCGCATAGCCGGAACTACAGGAGTGCACTACCACACCCACCTAGTTTTTGATTTATTGTAAAGATGAGGTCTCGCTGCCCAGGCAGGTCTCGAACCCGCGGCCTCAGGCAATCCATCTCAGCCTCCCAAAGGCGCGGGATTACAGGCTGAGCCACCGGGCCTGGCTAAACATTTCTTAAATTAATGTTTACTTAAGGAGTAAAGCTAAAAAGTGTACAAGGGCACCATTCTTTGCTTCTTCTATT
The DNA here is from genome assembly GCA_027257055.1 of Cephalopachus bancanus. Classification (NCBI taxonomy): domain Eukaryota; kingdom Metazoa; phylum Chordata; class Mammalia; order Primates; family Tarsiidae; genus Cephalopachus; species Cephalopachus bancanus. Next base: position 64,955 of record JAPVLO010001617.1, on the reverse strand, counting down.
TCAGCCTTTAAAGGTATATGATTAGATATGAATATAGTAACAATTTTACTTATGTTTCCTGTTTCCTGTGAGAGCCCACTTCCTCCTTAGGATTCTGTAAGTCTAAAACTTGGAAAGAGAAAGGTTTGAAACTCTCTGACCTTCAAGGAAACTAGAAACTCAGAGTATAGTTTTTCATCAGGTCCCAGCTCATTTGTTTGTACCAAATGCCCCAGGCCATTTATTATGCTTCAGAATAATACAATGCAGCCTTAACTATCTGAAATATATTTTAAAATTTATGTTCTTCACATAGTACACCAGAGCAGGAAAACTCTTTTCACTGGAAACCCATTTACAAATCCTGATTTAGATATAGTATTAAAAGGAAGGAAGCTTTGCCAGAGAAACTAGAGGCATCTCCCTAATCCTCAGTGGGCTAAAGGCCTTCTGGAAGAATAGTAAACCATCGTCCCCCAGTCATTGAGGTTGACTCTCCAAGCCCAATGCTTGATGACATGGCTTCTGTGGTTCATACACAGAGGTTATTTTTAGAGACAAGAATTCTCATTTCCCAAAAATATAACCACAAAATGTCTATTTGGAATGAATCACATTTATGCCCTTGGACAATAGTTAAATGCTCAGATCATGTCTGTGTAACCTCAGTTCCCTGAGGAAATATGTAATAACTTGGTACACTCTTGTCCTGGGACCTTTACCGTCTGTCAGTGGCCCTGATCTAACTGAGGTGATTTCTTTGGAAATCAAGCAGGGCTGTGGGGTTCCACAGATGTCTTTGAAGCAGGTTTTTCTTCCAGTAAAAAGTTATATTTTGTCCTTGTGGCTTTTTTACAATGTTTTAAAACTGATCTAGGGGGAAAATTCACTAATCTTCAACAAAGAGGGTTGTCAGGGTTGGAGACCTTCAGAGGGGGAAATTGGACTTGGTGGCCCACAAGCGTACCTTGCTGTGTTTGCATTTTGCTGCCACACCTGGAAAGTCAGCCTGATCTGGCTAGCTTTGTAGGGCTAGGTCAATCTTGGCTCCAGCCTTATAACTGCGACTGTACTATGTGGGAGTTTTGGCCTCTTACGCTGAGTTTTATCTAGTAAGGCTGGAGACTCTCAAGGAGGGCATTGCAGAACCCAGAATTAATGCACACAGGCAGATTAAGCTACAAAGAGGGTGCTTATCTGGGAACTGGCAGAGGCTCCCTGAGCAGTCCCAGGAACCTCATTCAGCCACTTAGTGCTTTGGTTAGCCATATCCCTTTGGGTTAGTTGGTTCATTTGCTTAAAAAGATCATTTTTCTGCCTTCCACTTTGACTTTACCCTGCTTTGTCAGGGATGAGCCTTCCTCATCTGGAGGGGAATATAGTACCTTCCTCTCGGGAGAACCTAATGAATGAATGCTAGTAGTCAATCAGTCAATCTGTGCAGCTGTCTAGCTGTGGATCCAGGGCTTCCTGGAGGTAATTGACTGTTACTATATCAGAGCAATGGCAATGGCATATCAGGCCAGGGATGAAGAGATAGACATTGGGAGAAATCAAAAGTTGGTGAATACATTCTTATTTAGTTTGTTAACTCATTGGTTCTTTCATTCTTTCAGTCACCAAGCATGTCCTTACTACCTACTATGTATAAGGCACTGTGCTAGTCCCAGGACCATGCCCTTTCCAAGTTAATGCTGGAGTTCAAACTTCTCCTCCCTGACCCGATTCCAAATCCTAGCAACTTTACAGTAGGTTTCTTGAAAAAATTCAGGCCAGGCGTGGTGGCACAAGCCTGTAATCCAGCACTTTGGGAGACCTAGAAGAGAGGATTGCCTGAGCCTACGAGTTAGAGACCAGTCTGGGCAACTTGGTGAGACCTCATTACTACAATAAATCAAAAAATTAGCTGGGCGGCACATGCCTATAGTTCCGGCTACTTGGAAGGCTGAGGCGGAAGGATTTCCTCCTATACCCAGCTGGTCGAGGCTGTGGTGGCCGTGAGTATGCCACTGCACTCCAGCCTGGGCGACAGATTGAGACTCCAACTCAAAAATAAGAAAGAAAGAAAAAAATTTTCAGGCTGAAAGCGGACATGTTGCCTCACATCTCTCTTTGCTCCAATTTCCTCATCTATAACATAAGACTAATAATACCTGCCCTGCTACCTCACCAGGTTCTGTGTAGATCAACTTAGAGAACAAATATGGAAGTGCTTTTAATTATACAAATACTAATACTAATGACAAAATAACTATGATTTATTGAGGACCTACATAGATATAGCCCTACCCAGCCCATAACTGAATTTTCTAAAATACAAGTGGGGATTTACTACATAAGTAGGTTGCGTGCAGGTGAAGTTTGGACTTCTAGCTGGCCCTCTCTCCTCCTGATAGTGGACCAGGTACCCAGTTTGCTGCCACATGCCCCCCTCCCTGCTACCTCCCTCCCTCTCCTAGCAGTGTCCAGCATCTGCTGATCCCACCCTTGTGCAGTATGACCAGAGTTCAAGAGCAGCACATGTTCAATTCTTTTTTTCTGTGGTAGTTCACTTAGTATGATGGTCTGCAGTTATATCCAAGTTGCTGTGATGGCCATGATTTTGTTCTTATTTATGACTGCATAGTATTACATCATGTGTATAGACCACATTTTCTTTATCCAGTCCACTTTTGTTGGGCATCTGGGTTGATTCTATATTTTTGTTAGTGTGAGTAGTGCCGCAATAAACCTGTGTGTGCAAGTGTCTTTTGGTAGAGCAAGTTATGTTCCTCTGGGTATATTCTCAGGAGAGGGATTGCTGGATCGTATGGAAAATCGATTTTTAGTTCTTTTAGAAATTGCCACACTGCTTTCCATAGAGGCTGAACTAGCTTACATTTCCACCATCAGTGTAAAAGTGGCCCCTGTTCTCCCCAGCTATGTCAGCACCTATTGTTTTATGACTTATTAATGATACCCATCCTTACCAGTGTTAGGTGGTATCTCATTGTAGTTTTGATTTGCATTTCTCAGTGATTAGTGAGGCTGATCATTTTTTCACATGTTTGTTAGCTGCTTATATGTCATGCTTTGAGAAATGTCTGTTCATGTCCTTTTCCCACTTTCTAATGGGGTTCTTTGGGGTTTTTTTCTTTCGGTTCATTTAAGTTCCTTGTAGATACTGGATGTTAGGCCTTTGTCAGATGCATGGCTTGCAAAGTTTTTTGCCCATTCCGTGGGTTGTCTCTTTATTCTCCTGATGCTTTCTTTTGCTATGAAGAAGCTTTTCAGTTTGATAAGGTCCCACCTGTCAATCTTAACTTTTGTTGCATTTGCTTTTGAAATTTTTTTAATGAATGTTAACCTATACCAAAAGTTCAGAATTCATCTTGTTTGGAAATTTAGATTTTTATGAATACATAGATTTTATGTATAATATTAATATATTATTATGTGTGTACTAACTGTGTGCCAGATACTAAACTCAGTGATTTACACAAACTACCTCATTTAATCTCCATAATCACACAGTGTGGGAGATCAGTACAGGTATTGTTATACCCATCTTATAGAAAGGAAACTTAGAGCTCAGAGAAGTTAAAGAATAATTTGTTTACAGTAACAAGGTTAGTAAATGATAAAGTAGATCTGAACCTGAGTTTTGTGACTGCAGAGTATGAGCCTTTAAACACCATGCTGTGCCTCCTCTTGGAAAAGAAGCAAATTCTATACAGTTCTAAGCTATTGTTAATATTATTGGAAAATTTTCACTTTGAGGTAGTAGACAGCTTCCATTGGGGAAGGAGCCCCATGGAAATGGTTTTAATTCCATCCTGGGTTTGCTTTTTTAACATCCTGAATTTTTGTTTTGTTTTGTTTTTACTATCCAGACATCTATCTAATTAGGAGACATTTTCTTATTTTTGTAAGTTTCAGTGCTGCATTCACAAACGTGAAGTAAGAACTGGGAAACTGGAAGTGATAGAGAAAGCATACTCTGTGGATCAGAGGTAGATGTGGAAACAAGACCCAGATGACCCTGTATGAGAGTACAGGTAGCTTTGTTGATACCATATAGATGCACAGCCTCTAAGAGGTCTCTGCTCTTTGTTATTAAACATTTCTGGTGCACAGATCTTTATCTCACTAGAAGAATCCAGAAGGATTTTCTCAGACACACAGAGATTCCACTCAACCTTCTTTCTGGTGCCTCAAGGGGTGGCCGTGGGATGTTAATAGTTTTGCCTTACAAGGCATTTGTAACAAGCTTCTTGTCTATTACTGTGGCCGCTGCGGCTGTCCCTCCTTCCCTCCTCCTTCCCCCTTCTTCTCAAAACCAGCATCATTATCCTGAGCAGCAGAATTAACATTTCCAAGAACTTATTACCTTGACAGGCAATGTGCTAAGCACTTTCATACATTATTCTATTTATTTGTTCATTCATCCATTTAATGAATGTTTACTGAACAGTACTTTGTACCAAACACTGTTCTAGACACTGACAATCAAACAGATCATTATCCCTTCTCTTAATCTAATGGGAATACAACAAAGAATATATAATGACAAACTGTGGAAAGTTCTAGGACAAAAGGATACATGGCACTATGAAAGGTGAATGATGCCATTTAATTTAATACTTCAACAGCCCTGTGAAGTTAATAAATAATATCAGCCTCCATTTTACAGGTGAGGAAACTGAAGCTCAGAGAGGTGAAGTGGCTTGCCCAAAGTCACACAGCTAGTAAGTAGACTTAGTAGAGATGCAGTTCTGTGCTGGTCAGCTTCCAAAACTCATTCCCTTTACTGCCATACTTTCCAATGTGTGAAGTGCGTATATGGCCATTAATTCTAGCCCTATACATTGGAGTTCCGGCTTTATCGCAAATGTATGGATTTGCAATTGTTTCCAATTAGTTGAGGCTGTGGGTTGGTGCATTCGTTCAAAGAGAGTGTGCACGCAAAGCAGGGGTCACGTGCTAGGCCTTGTGGATGTGCAAAATGTATAAATAAAAATGGCATTCCAAAAAGACTGGGATTCATTGGAGTCACCACATTTGCTTCCCATTAGCTTATGCTACTCAAATACAAACAGTGAAGCATGTGTTTACATTGCTGTGGACATGGAAAGCCAGGCCCCAAAAGCATTCCTTGCAGGTTGTATAAAGCTGAGCATCCAAATAGTTCAAAATCAGTTTTGTAAGCCCAGCTTAATAGCTTTAAAATGTAACCTGGATTCCAGATATTAAAAAATGCCTAGAGAAGGTATGTAAGTAGCCAAAAGAGACAAAACCAGCTAAATCCTCAAAATATGTACCAAACCCCATATTTGCAGTATCTATTTTGTTGCTTATCCTTTATTTTTTAAAATGCTAAAGAGCTTAAAATCAAGAAAACTCTTAGCCATGTAGCAGCAGTAATGGAATTTTTCATTCTATCTTAACCAGCTGTCTGAAGCTTTTCAAAACAAACCCGCTCATGATGAGGTAGTTTGGTTATTTAAGACACAGTAGATGGCAAGGTTGAGAAAAACACGCAGGAGGCATCCGATGTCGTTCAATGCCCAGTGCGTATCTCTCCCTTCCTATCCTCCCATCCAATAGTGAAAGACTTTCCCATCAAGTTATAGCTAACGCCTAGCATCTTTACCTAAAACACGTGTATTTCTTGAAGAGTTTGGACTTGGGGGTTGAAGACGTTTATTTTAATGAGGTCTCTATCTCTTAACTCAATGGCTTGGTCAAGCCATGTTCCCTCTCAGAGCTCTGGTGTCATTCCTTAATGTGAGAAATAGGAATGGCAGTCTTCCCTGTTACACAAATTGGTGGAGAGGATTCAAAGATTATGTGAGAGAATATATGTTAAACCCCAGCACAGTGTGTGGCTGATAAGGTTCATATCTTTGCAATCAGGATAATTCCAAGAGGAATTATTTATACAATATAGACAGATCAAGAGTTGCTGCTCCCATTGGCCTAATTTCAGCATATCTGATCCCCTAAGAGTAACAAGTATGTCCTTTGATCTTTGTTCTTCTGTTAACCAAGCATGAAAAGAGCTTTGGCCAGATCTCATTGTCCCATACTCTAGTGCCCTTTTGCTATCTTGGTTATGACTTTAAGAATATGAAATTTCTATATTCTAGATAGCTTTTTTTCTCTTACACCGTATTTCTAATTTTCTTAAGTAATCATTCCAAGCTTTTCATTTCCTTTTATCTCACAACCCTGAGTACCTATTCCAAGGCTAACTTTAAATGTTTCCCTTTCTAATCAAATGAAGTCAATCACCTTTGTACAAGGGTATTTTCTTTAACTACAAAGACAAAAGGTCATGATGCCCATACCTAAGTGAAAAGGAAATCATCAGATTGCATTTACTTAAAAAAATGATTTGAAGACATAAGGATTTCAATACATGTTGCTTAGATGACTCTTGTCCAAAGATGGTTTCAGAGGGTTTCAAAGATGCAGAATAATACTGGAACAGCCTCTCTTAAAAAGTGGTCTATGGTTCACTCACAATAAGATAAGGGGGACAGGTCTAATTAGGCATGTTTGTGCCTGTAATCCTAGCTCCTCGAGAAGCTGAGGGGGGTGGATTGACTGAGCCTAGGAGTTTGAGACCAACCTGGGCAACAAAGCAAGATGCCAGCTTAAAAAATAAAAGAATGCAGATCTGTGTGCTCCACCCCAGATCTACTAAATCAGAAGTTCTCTGAGTGAGTGGGGCCAGGGAGCCTGATTTTTTTTTTTTACTTCTACCTTTTCATTTTTTATTTTCTGAAACTATAATTTGTTTTTATTTTGCCAATTTTTTACCTGAATATTGCAAAGAAAGAAATGTTTAAATGGTTGCCAAGAGCACAACATCAACACTAAAATGTAAGCCATCAATATTGTTTGTACACTAAAAAAAACTTGTGTTTCTCTTAGGCATTCTGGGGAGCTATGGCTGTACATAGACTTACTTGTTATTTAAAATTATATTAATTGTGAATATTATCTTAGATATTTTTCTTTTTCCTACAGAATACTTTTCAAGTTTAATTTTTTTAAATATTTTTTCTTTTATTTTTAATTGACATGTCATGATTGTACATATGTATGGGATAGAGTGATATTTCCATACATATATAAAATGTGTGGTGATCAAATTAGAATAATTAGCATATTTATCACCTGAAACATTTATCATTTATTTGTGAACATTCAAAATTCTCTCTTCTAGCTTTTGGAAAATATGCAATAAATTATTGTTAAACACATTCACCCTAAAGTGCTATAGAACAGGGGTCCCCAACACTCAGGCTGCAGACTAGTACTGTCCATGGCCCGTTAGGAACCATCTGCAAAGCAGGAGGTAAGCAGCAGGTGAGCGGATTTCCATTTTCTGTCAGATCAGTGGTGACATTAGATTCTCATAGTAGCATGAACCCTTTTGTGAACTGTGCATGCAAGGAATCTAAGTTGTGTGCTCCTTATGAGAAGCGAATGCCTAATGAATCCTCCCAACCTACCTCCTGTCTGCGTTAAAACTATCATCCACAAACCTGGTCCCTGATGCCAAAAAGTTGGGGACCACTACTGTAGAATATGTATTCCTCCTATTTAGCTGTAATTTTGTATCTGTTGAACAATCTCTTCCTATGCTCCATTCCCCTACCCTTCCCAGCCTCTAATATCCACAACTCTACTCTTTACTTCTATGAACTCAATTTTTTTAGCTTACACATATAAGTGGAGAATAGGTGGCATTTATCTTTCTGTGCCTGACTTATTTCGTTTAGCATAATGTCTTCCAGAATTATCCATGTTGCCTCAAATGATTGATTTTATTCCTTATTATGACTGGGTAGTATTCCATTGTGTATATATACCACATTTTATTTAACTATTCATCTGAGGTAGACATTTAGGTTGATTCTATATCTTGACTACTGTGAATAATGCTGCAATAAATGTAGGGGTACAGATATCTTTTCAATATACAATTTCCTTTCCTTTGAATAAATTCCCAGTAGTGAGATTGCTGGATCATATGGTAGTTCTATTTTTAGTTTTAGTTTTGTTTGTTTGTTTGTTTTTGAGTCAGAGTCTCACTCTGTCACCCAGGCTGTAATGCAGTGATACCATCATGGCCACTGCAGCCTCCATCTGCTGGGTTCAGGCAATCCTTCCACCTCAACCTTCCAAATAGCTGGGACTACAGGTGTGCACCACCATACCTTGCTAATTTTTTTTTTTAATTTTAGAAACAAAGTCTCACCATGTTGCCAAGGCTGATTTCAATCTCCTGGGCTCAGGCAATCCTCTAGCCTTCCTAAGTGCTAGAATGACAGGTGTGAGCCACCATGCCCAGCCTTTTTTTCAGTTTTTTGAGAAACATCTGCACTATTTTCCATAATAGCTTTACATTTATAATTTACATTTATACCAGCAGCTTATGAGTTTAGGGAGAACAACTCTTGGGTTTTTTTGTTTTGTTTCGTTTGGGGGTTTTTTTGAATTGGAGTCTCACCCTGTCACCCAGAGTGGAGTGCGGTGGCACACTCACAGCCACCCCAGTGACAACCTGCTGGGCTCTGGCGATGCTTCCTCCTCAGCCTTCCAAGTAGCTGGAACTACAGGTGTGTACTATCACGCCCAGCTAATTTTTTTAAATTTTATTGTAGAGATGAGGTCTTGCCAAGTTGCCCAGGCTGGTCTTGACCCCGCAGGCTCAGGCAATCCACTCACCTTGGCCTCCCAAAGTGCTAGTGTTACAGGCTGAGCCATGGAGCCTGGCCAGGGAGATCAACTATTTTTTTTCTCTAGTTGAAGTCTCACTCTGTCGCCCAGACTGGAGTGCAGTGGCACGCTTCCGGCCACCGCAGCCTCGACCTGCTGGGCTCCAGCAATCCTTCCACTTCAGCCTTCCAAGTAGCCGGAATTACAGGCACGCGCTACCACACCCGACTGATTTTTTTTATTTATTGTAGAGACAAGGTCTCACCAAGTTGCCCAGGTGGGTCTTGACCCGTGGGCTTAGGCAATACAACTTGCCTTGGCCTCCCAAAGTGCTGGGATTATAGACTGAGCCACCGAGCCTGGCCGAGATCAACTTTTAACAAGCATCGTAGGTGACTCTTAGGGAACTTAGAAACTCAGTCCCATGGTATATAAGTATGTATATACTTTTTGACCCAGTAGTCTTACTAAGGAAATAATTAAGAGTTATGTGATGTCCCTTATGATGATATCTTTGTTTATAAAAGCAAAAGAATTAGAAACAATGTAAATATTCAATATTAGGAAGATGGTTAAGTAAATTTTGATAGATTCCTTAGTGACCATATGCATTATCACATTTAAAGCATTACATTTATCACATTTACTCATTACAACAATTCATTGAAGCAGGCATTATTTCCTTCATTTTACTGATGAAGACACTAAGATTTAGGGAGATTAAGCAGCTTGTCTGAAAATACAGATTGAATGAATGGGAAAACTAGGATTCTTACCCACATCAATCTGATTCCAAAATACAAGTTCAATTTAAAAATAAGCATTAAAAAGTGCCTACCTTTGAAAACGCAAACATTATGTATTAGAGTTCAGGAATTGGGAATTGTTTCTCTTTCCTTTTATTTTTGTATGTTATGTGTGATAGCTATGTATTTAAAATATTCGATTCTAAAATAAAAATTGACTATATGTTTAGGCAACTGTGATAATCTGAGTGACTAGAAAAGAGTTATACAGAGGGTAGTGGTTATTGAAAAAAGCTGGATTATGAAGGACCTTGTGCACCCCTGCTAAAGCAATGTCCTCTATATGGAAAGCAATGCATGACACAGGTGTCAGGTTACTAGAATGGCTATGGGGAGAGTGGAGTGAAAGACTCAGACCTGTATTTTAATAAGATAGTTTATACTGATCATCACTATGATGAGCCTTGGCTTTTAAAAAGCTGACAGGTTAGGCCGGGTGTGGTGACTCAAGCCTGTAATCCCAGCACTTTGGGAGGCTGAGGTGAGAGGATTACCTGAGCCCACAGGTTCGAGAACAGCCTAGGCAACTTGGCGAGACCTCGTGTCTACAATAAATCAAAAAATTAGTGAGGTGTGGTAGCACGCGCCTGTAGTTCTGGCTACTTGGAAGGCTGAGGCGGAAGGATCACTGGAGCCCCGCAGATCGATGCTGGGGTGTCCATGAGTGCCACTGCACTCCAGCCTGGGCAATGGAGTGAGACTTCAACTCAAAAAAAAAAAAGCTGACAGGTTAGTGTCCTTTGAAAATGGCAAGCAATTTATCAAAAGCACTAGGTTCCTAAAGTTACCTGATTTTGTGTGCAAGCCCATCATATTTTTTCTCTAAAGTGAACGTTCAGTCTGAAAGACATTGTAAAGGGTAAGAGAGTAAACACAAAGGTCAATATTATGAATTGTAATTAGCTGATTTGATTTCTAGGTTGTACTAAATCCACAGTTCTTGCTGGAATTCCTCCTCTCTGACCCGTTACTCTTCTTTCAACACTCTAGAGCTTCGGTCTCTTCTAGAAGACTATTACATTAACAATAGCCTTCTAGGTTTGGATTCGTTTTATTAACGTGTTGCGGGTTGGACTCATCAGCAGCTGTCTGTGTAAAATGGTTTAAAAGTATACTGTAATCCTTCGATGCTGAAGTTATCTCCAAAATGGGAGTGTTTTAATACCTAAAGAAATAATCTCACTGGCAAAGTTGTAAAGGTTTTTTTAAAATTGCACTTTGTTTTAAACTAAGCTACGCAAGAATACTGGGGGCATTGTACACGGGTTGGAAAATGGCCTGTCAAAGATTAGCTACAGGCCGGACTTGGTGGCTCAGCCTATAATCTCAGCACTTTGGGAGGCTGAAGTGAGCGGATTGCCTGAGCCCACGGGTTCGAAACCCACCCCGGCAACTTGGTGAGCCCTCATCTCTACAATAAATCAAAAATTAGCCGGGTGTGGTAGCACATGCCTGTAGTTCCAGCTACTTTAAGGTTGAGGCTGAAGGATCACCGGAGCCCAGCAGGTCGAGGCTGTGGTGGCCGGGAGCCTGCCACTGCACTCCAGTCTGGGCAACTGAGTGAGACTCCAACTCAAAAAAAAAAAAAAAAGATGAGCTACAGGTCTTAGTCAAGGTTGTCCAAAAGAGTTTAGCTATTCAAGTTCTTCTATAATTAATCTGGGCTTTGGCTTCCTTCTTTTTCATAACATTGTGGAAGTAGCTTTTAAAGAGTTAAAGATACCATGCCACTTTATTTTACTTCATTTCAATAGCATATTTATTGAGTGCCTACTGTGTGCTAGACATTGCTTTAAATGCTGTAGGGTTCAAATATAAACAAGGTGCAACCCTTGGGCAGTTCACAATCTGGTGGTGGAAAGAAGTCAAATGTGCAAATATATCATGGCAGATTGCATACAGAAAGTGATATTTAGGAGGTACGGATAAAGTGAGCAGTGGTAGAAGAGGGAAAGGAAACTATACTGACCATCTATCTACCAGGAAGACTGTATTTAAAACAAGGCCAACTGGGGGTGGTGGCTCAAGCCTATAATCCCAGCACTTTGGGAGACCAAGGTGAGAGGATTGCCTGAGCCTGCGGGTTCAAGACCAGCCTGGGCAACATGGTGAGACCTCGTCTCTACAATAAATCAAAAAATTAACAGTGCGTGGTAGCACGTGCTTGTAGTTCCGGCTATTTGGAAGGCTGAAGTGGAAGAATCGCCGGAGCCCAGCAGGTTTACGCTTGAGTGGCCATGAACATGCCACTGCACTCCAGCCTGGGCGACAGAGTGAGACTCCAATTCAAAAAAAACAAAAAACATGGCCTTTGAACTTGTCTTGAAACTATGGAGGTTTTTCAGAGAAAGAAATGAAGAACAGTTCATGGTACATTCTCAATGTTTATTGAAGTTGTTAATGAAAGACTCAGATGCAAGATGTGCTTGAGAAATATCAAGTTTACTAATCTTTACCCAAACACAAATTACCCTTATCTGGAAAAATTTAATTCAAGTATACCACGGCATACACAAAAAAATGCATTCTTGAAATTTTACATTAAAATTTCCATGTCAAAAGCAATTTTTCCATAAGAAATCATGGCAAAGGAGGGGACTGGGAGTTTTGATTAAACTGAAGTGATGTTATAGGCTAGATTCTTCTTAAAGTATGGTTTAGGAACCTTGCGAGTCCATAACCTCCAGGGAGCTACAAGGTCAAAGCTAGTTGCACAACAGTATTAAGATGTAATTTTTCTTTTTCACTGTGTTGATATTTGCACCAGTGATGCAAAAGCAATGGCAAGTACAACTGTTGGTGCTGCTGTATGAATAAAGGCATTGGCACCAAAATGTATTCTGTAGTCATTGTATTTTTCACTGGCATACACTTGCAGAAAAATAAAGGGTAGTGTTACTTAAGGATATCATTGCTGAAACTGTAAAATGTTGTTAATTTTATTAAACTTCACTTTTGCATTTTTTTTTACCATTTTGTGTTATAAAATGTGAAGTACACTTAAAGTATTTATCTGGTAAACTATGTCAATGTGTATCTCAAGAAAAAGCACTTGTGAGATTATTTGAGCTCTGAGTTAAACTAGCTTTTATTTTTCATTTTTACTTGAGAGAGTGACTGACAAATTATGGTTACACAGACTTGAATATTTGCTAGACATTTTCTTGGAAAGGAACAAAGAGAGCCTGTCAGTTCAAGGAAAACAACTGGCAATATTTACTGCCAATGTTAAAATTCAGGCATTCAATGGGAAACTAAAATTTTGGAAATTTGTATCTGCCACCGTGAGCTTGGGAGCTTCCCAATACTTAGAATTTTTTCTGATGCGATTGGAGGTGATATTAACAAATGTGATACTTTTAATATCATATAATGAAAGGTGTTGACATATGGAAAACCTGCATAGCTCAGTGAGCCAATATTTTCCAGATGACCTATGCATGATGATACAAAATGAATGAAAGGCACTGTTTAAAGTTCCAAACATACCAGTGGATTTTAATGTAACAGGGCATGAAATGTTTATTTGTATGGTTTCATATTCCAAATTGTAACTACTTGTTGAGTTTTTATGTAGTATCAAAGTAATATATCTACAATTATCTGAAAAGCCTACTAAAATATTCCTTGCTTTTCCCACTACATATCTGTGGGAAGCTATATTTTCTGCATATGTTTCAGAACAACATATCACAACAGATTGAATGGAAATGCAGCTATGATAATCCAGCTCATATTATCCAGACATTAAAGAGATTTACAAAAATGTTAAACAGTATCACTTTTCCCTACTAATTATCCTATGTCTGATAAAATGTGTTTATTTTTCATTTAAAAATGTTTATGTTATATCATGGTTTCATTTTTGTTATGTTTACATGAGCTGCTAAATATTTTTTAAATTTTTCAGTTACAGTTTCTAAGATAACAAATGTTGGTTGTTAAAATTTATATTAACAAGAGTTTTCTGGGGTTCTCAGTAAAAGTATAAATGGGTCCTGAGACCAAAACGTTTGAGAAACACTAGTGTAGCTCATCTTAGCCTGTATTTCTCTATTAAAAACTTGGATGTACAGGACAAGTGGTAGAGGATGTGGGAGGGTGTGAGAGTGGAAGCGCTAACACGGCAGGGTGCTGGAGTGGGAGATAGTTGGTGGGTTGGCTTCTCTAACACTTTTAGAGGTTGCTGGCCAGGAAAAACTTGTTGGCGGCTTTTCTTTCTTGGCTTAAAAGAATTAAAATAACCACCTGCAGAGTAGCATTTCTTTGTTATGCAGCTTTTTATAAGTAGGTCTTGGTGTAGCAACTAAATCACAGGTGGAGACTATAAAAGTGTACTTCACCATGACAATAAGCACAGAGACAATGGAAGCCACAGAAACCAAGATGTGCCTCTGTTTGCAGCAATTTTTTTTTCTGGTTATCTATTCCACAATCACGAAAATCTCAGTTGCTATACATCCAGCATCTTTTGTTGGTTGTCATTTAAAAGTAGGGGGTGGAACTGAGATTTAAGATGAGAAATGGATGATGAAGCAGAAGCCAGAGGAAAAATAGAGGGTATTAAAATGAACCTTTAAACTGGGCTCGGTGGCTCAGTCTGTAATCCCGTGCTTTGGGAGGCCGAGGTGAGTGAATTGCCTGAGCCTGCGGGTTCGAGACCTGCCTGGGCAACTTGGCAAGACCTCATCTCTACAATAAATAAATAAAAAAAAATTAGTTGGGCGTGGTAGTGTGCGCCTGTAGTTTCAGCTCCTTGGAAGGCTGAGGCGGAAGGATCACTGGAGCCCAGCAGGTCGAGGCTGCGGTAGCCGGGAGCGGCCACTGCACTCCAGTCTGGGCGACTGAGTGAGACTCCAACTCAAAAAAATAAAAACAAAAATAAAAAAATAAAATAAAATGAAGCTTTGGAGAGAGATGGTAAGGAAAAGTTGCCCCCATGGATAATTCATGCTGTAGGCTGGATCTCTGGATCAGTGGAGAGACTTTTGGGAGGTGGGAGTGCCATAGAATTAGGTAGGCATTGACCATATGACTGAAAAGCCAGACACTGAAGAGCAAAATAAACATGCCATTTAGTTAGCATATTGTCTACAATAAAGCAAAATGAATTTTAAAGCATCTTACTGGAATTGTGGGAGAGGGAAATATTTAACAATTTTTCTAGTGATCAAGGCATCTGTCATGATGATTAATTATAGGTACAGTACTCATTTAAAATGTATATAGAAACCGGGCTCGGTGGTTCAGCCTGTAATCCCATGCCTTTGGGAGGCTGAGGTGAGTGGATTGCCTGAGCCCGCGGGTTCGAGACCCACCTGGGCAGGCGAGACCTCATCTCTACAATAAATAAAAAAATCAGCCGGGCGTGGTAGCGCATGCCTGTAATTCCGGCTACTTGGAAGGCTGAGGAGGAAGGATCGCCGGAGCCCAGCAGGCCGAGGCTGCGGTGGCCGGGAGCAGCCACTGCACTCCAGTCTGGGCGACAGAGTGAGACTCCAAGTCAAAAAATAAAATAAAATAAAATGTATATAGAATGGCACTGCTACTCTCTTCATTTGGCGGGAAACATTTGCTGTTTTTTTTTGTTTTTGCTTTTTTTTGAGTTGGACTCTCACTCTGTCGCCCAGACTGGAGTGCAGTGGCCACTCCCAGCCACCACAGCCTCGACCTGCTGGGCTCCGGCGATCCTTCCGCTTCCGCCTGCCGAGTAGCCGGAATTACAGGCATGCACTACCACGCCCGGCTGATTTTTTGATTTATTGTAGAGATGAGGTCTCGCCTGCCCAGGCGGGTCTCGAACCCGCGGGCTCAGGCAATCCACTCACCGCAGCCTCCCAAAGGCGCGGGATTACAGGCTGAGCCACCGAGCCCGACTCATTTGCTGTTTTTATTTAGTGACTTTAAATATGGTTATAGGGAGTTTCCATAGGGATCTTTCAGATTTTGGTGTCCTCCTAGCTTTGTCTATCATGTCTAAAGTTCCTTATCAGTGAGTTCTCCTACCATGGAGACTTTCAGAAACTTAAATACCATGGTATGGAAAGGTCTCATGCACTCTGGCTACTGTGTAATACAAGTAGAGTGAAAGAGTGGAGAACTATGTCAAATGCTGTGGAAAAGTCCAAAAGTGTGAAACTCTAAAGAGTATAAGTAGTTTACACGTACTTAAACTTGAAGATGATTTTTTAAAGCTTCTGTTTAAGCCAGGTGCAGTGGCTCATGACTAATTCCAACACTTTGGGAGGCCAAGGTGGGACGGTTACTTGATACCAGGAGTTCGAGACAAGACCGGGGTCTTTTGTAGCAAGACTTCACCTCTAAAAAAAAATCAAAAACTTAGCCGGGCGTGGTGGCATGTGCCTGTAGTCTCAGCTACTTGGGAACCTGAGGCAGAAGGATCTCCTGAGCCAGAAGGTTGAAGTTGTGATAAACCATATCACGACACTACACTCCAGTCTAGACAACAAAATTTTTAAAAAAAGCTTCTGTGTAATTCATTGAGTATTTTTAAATGTCTCCTATTAACAACACACTGTCTAGACCTACATGAGAAATATGAAGAGCTGCTGCATTCCTGGTTGTTTTCTTTCAGCTCCTGAGAACCATGTCTGTGCCTAAAGGTAGAGTTCTGGATAAAAACCTGGATGAGGAAGGGCTTGAAAGTGGAGACTGTGGTGACGATGAAGACGAGTGCATCGGAGGCTCTGGTGATGGCATGATGAAAGTGAAGAATCAGCTCCGCTTCCTTGCAGGTAACTGATTCATGCTGGCTCAAATTTGGGCTAAAAGCAGCGATGCTTGGGAATTTAAAAATCAATTGAGTCTGCTTTCTACAATTGCCCTGAAATTCCTGCAATACACAATGCCATGAAGTCTTTCAGAAAACACTATACTCTAGAAAAGGGAAGTTTTCAGGTAGTCTTTCCCAGCCCCCCATCTCTGGCCCTGGGTAGATTAAAAGGGTAACTTCCTGTTTTTCATTGTCTAAAATGAACTGACCTAATCAGCTGGCTCTGTTTCCCATTGGAGATTTCCTTGGTTCTTCTAAGTTATAAAAAGAAATGCAAAATAAGAAATGCAACCCTGGGAGTCTTGTGAAAACCAATGATGAGATAACTTTCAAAGGAAGAGCCATCAGCTGACCCTCTTAGAATGTCATGTCTATTTTGTTTTCTTACAAGCAGTCTCCCACAGATAGCCTATCACCCAATTGAAGAGCTACATATCAACAACAAAAGCAATAGAGAATAAAAAATAAATAACATGGGCTGCTGGGGTATAAAAGGCAAAACAACAACAAAAATTCCTTCACATTTGTATTCCGTATTAAAGTACTTTCATATACATAGATATTCTTTCGTCTTGCAGGTAACAAAACTGGGTCTCAGGGAAGAAATGAGATTTCTCTAAATGGAAGAACTGTAAATGTAACTTGGGTCCTGAGACTTCTAATGCCAAGCACTTTCCTGTGCAACGCACAGCCTTTGCCTTAAAACCCTATCGCGCATGGCCAAATGCTACATGCCTCTATTTCCCTTGCAGCTGCTTTACTTCACTAGCTCTTCTTCCTAATCCTATCCTGAAACTGGCTGTTATCCAGAGGTCCCTTCTTAAGTCTCTGTCTTTTCTCTCTTCATCAGAGAGAGCACAGATTTTATCTATTCCTCCTCTTTCAACATTTTTAATGTTTTTTTGTTGATGTTTTTCCATTGGTGTAAAAAACATCTAACATGAAATCTGTCCTCTTAATAAACTTTTTTAAGTGTACAGCACAATATTGTTAATTATATGCACATTATTGTACAACAGATCTCTAGAACTTTTTTCCTTCGGCATGACTAAAATCTATGTTCAGGTCAGGCGCGGTTGCTCACGCCTATAATCCCAGCATTTTGGGAGGCCGAGGCAAGAGGATTACCTGAGTTCAGGGGTTTGAGACCAGCCTGGGCAACTTGGTGAGACCTCATCTCTACAATAAATCAAAAAACAACCAGGCGTGGTGGTACACGCATGTAGTTCCAGCTACTTAAAAGGCTGAGGCAGAAGAATCGCATAAGCCGAGCAGGTAGAGGCTGCGGGGGCCGTGAATGTGCCACTGCACTCCAGCCTGGGTGACAGAGTGAGACTCCAACTCAGAAAAAAAAAAAAGTCCATGTTCATTGAACAGCAACTCCTTATATCCCTCTTCGCCAATTACTGTTATACTTCATGCTTCCATAAGTTTGACTACATTAGAGACATCATATAGAATGGAATCCCACGGTATTTGTTTTTCTGTGACTGGCTTATTTCACTTTGCATAATGTTCTCAATGTTCATACATGTTGTAGCCTGTGGCGAGATTTCCTTCTTTTTTAAGGCTGGATAATATTCCATTGTATGTATGTACCACAATTTCTTTATCCATTCATCCATTGGTGAACACTTAGATTGTTTCTACCTCTTGACTATTGTACATAATGTTACAATGAACACTCTGTAACTATTATACTACTATGGGGTTAACTTACAATTCAACCATTCTCCTAAGCAGTCATCCCACATCTCCAGCTGTTTACTAGTCATTTCTCTCTGGCGTCCCCACCCCAACTTGATGTGTCACAAGTGAAACTTATTCACTGACGATCCCAAACCAACAGCTCTCTGAATATCTTTTTTTCTAATACCACCTACATTCTTCTAGTCACTGATGCTTAAAACTGAAGCCATCTTTGATTCTTTCTTCTCCCTTGCCCTTCACATGCAGTTGGGTCCCACATTTCTTTTGATTCTTTCTTTGTCATTTGTTCTGCTTCTGTCAATGCTATACGATTGCAATCACATTCTAAGTGGTCTTTAGGCTTCTAGGTTCAGGCAATCTTAGGTTAGCAGATTAGAGAACAAAGAATTGGGGACCCAGGCAGAAGAGTCCATCAAATTCATGTTGCACAGCTGCCAGGTTAATCTTTTTAAAATATCTCGTATCTTTCCCTAGCTCAGCTGTCCCAATTGCCTTGAGGAAAAAGTTCAGACTCCTTAGCAGAGTTCTGAGGGCCATCTATTGTAGCCTAAACTACCTTTCTGGCTTCATTTCCCACCACCGGCCCCTCAAAAACCCTCCATTTTGGTAAGCCATATTCATGCCTCATGATTCCCATACAAATATTGTTCTTATTTCTGTCTTTCTACCATTGTTCATGTTTATTTCTATATTGATACACCTCTTTTCTTCCTTCTTAAATAGTACCATCCCTTAAGGTGAAATTGAAGCATAATGCAGTGAAAAGAAAATAGATTTTGTGGTAGAGTAAACCTGTATTTGAATTCCGGCTCCACTTTTTATGAATTAGTGTGACCTGAAACAAGTTTCTTTTTTTTTTTTTTGAGTTGAAATCTCACTTCGTCGCCCAGACTGGAGTGCAGTGACACGCTTCTGGCCACTGCAGCCTCAACCCGCTGGGCTCCGCAATCCTTCTGCCTTAGCCTTCTGAGTAGCCGGAATTACAGGCACACGCTACCACGCCCGGCTAACCTGAGACAAGTTTCTTAGCCTCCTCCCTACGTCTCCATTCTCTCACCCATCAAATGTGAATCATAACCCCAACTTCATAGGACTATTGCAGGATTAAATTGAGGAAGAAAGTTCATAAAGCATCTAACCTAGTACCTGGCATATACTAGCATGTACTAGATGTTCCATAATTTTTAGTTTCCCTTCATGAAATCTTTCACAACCATCTCAGTCCATAGTTACCTGTGTCCTCTGAATTACTAAAACAAATTCTGCCAGTGTTTTCAAAAAATAGCCTACGATGGCTCCCAAGGTCCATAGGGCATAAAGTGGTTACTCAAAGTCTGGCATCCTATGAAACGAATGTTGAATAAACATAAAAAGTAAAAATAATAGAAGCTAATGCTCATTGGACACAGTGCCAGAATTTGGCACTCATTGTCTCATATCATTTCACAACACCACTACAAGGCAGGGATCATTACTCGTCTCACTTTAAAAATGAGAAAAACTGACACAGAAAGAGGTAGAGTGACTTGCTAAAGGTCATCCAGTCACTAAGGGCAGAGTTGGGATTTAGAGCCAGGCTGTTAGGTTTCAGAGACTACTTCTTGAACAACTCTATTCTGGCTCTTTTTTTCTCTGCTTATTAATACAACCACAAAAAGATTGAAGTCAGTTTTGCAGTTTACTACCTGGAAAAGTTTATGATTATCTAAAGGTTGCCTAGATGATTCACCAAGATGTTGACTGGTCTCAGCACTGATTTCTGGGACACATCACTGTTCATACTTCTCCAGAAAAGTTCCTTCTTATTCCTACCTGTGCTTTCCTGCTTAGAGGCCACTTCACTATCCATTTCAAAACACTACTTCAAAATTTCATGGTGACTTGCCTTTTAAAACAGTGTTTGGTGTGAGACCTTGTCAAACCCAGTGTTTGGTGTGAGACCTTGTCAAAAGGTTTGAAAAAAACCTTTTCCTTTTCTTTTCTTTTCTTTTCTTTTTTTAGTTGGAGTCTCACTCTGTCACCCAGACTGGAGTGCAGTGACACACTCCCGGCCACCGCATCTGCTGGGCTCAGGTGATCCTCCCACCTCAGCCTTCCAAGTAGCCAGAATTACAGATGCATGCTACCATGCCCGGCTAATTTTTAATTTATTGTAGAAATGAAGTCTCGCAAGTTGCCCAGGCGGATCTTGAACCCACGGGTTCAGGCAATCCACTCGCCTCGGCCTCCCAAAGTGCAGAGATTACAGGCTGAACCACCGAGTCCCACCAAGAGCCTTTTCAAAAGCTAAATAAATTACATCCTTTTGTCCACATGCATATGTATCCTCTCAGTTCTAGTCAATTTGTTGGGTAAGATTAACCCTACATGCTTTATAAACTGTAAAACGCTATATAAATGGTGGTTAATTTAACTTACAGTAAAAAATGATACCTTGCCCCCAGTGCATTACACTTACCTAACATGTACAGTGATCCTACCAGCCTGAAGTTCTTTGGCCCCCTTTAAAATGCTTCTCAGGCTGGGTGTGGTGGCTCACAGCTATAATCCCAGCACTTTGGGAGGCCAAGGCAGGAGAATTGCATAGGTCCAGAAGTTCAAGACCAGCCTAGGCAACATAGCAAGATCTTATCTCTACAAAAAAGAAAATGTTTAAAAAATTAGCTGGGCATGGTGGTATGCACCTGTAGTCCCAGCTATTTAAAAGGCTAAGGCAGAAGGATCACCTGAGCCCAGGGGATTGAGGCTGCAGTGAGCCATGATCATGCCACTGCACTCCAGCCTGGGTGACAGAGTGAAACCTTGACTCAACAAAATAAAATAAAATGCTTCTCGTGGAAAGATGACTTGTTGCCAATCTGCCAGGCTCATGGCACAATAGTTATTTAGAATGACAGGCTATGCATTTTGGTCTGCTCTTACACAATTTTACCTAAAATTTGGGTAGATGCCATCTGGTCCTGGTGATTCAACATCCATTTATTTAGTCAACCTGACTTTAAACACCATGCACATTTACCACCATTTCATTTGGTACTCCAGATTGCCTTCACCAAAAGACAACTTGGAAATAAAAAGCATGGCTCAGAATATGTTCAGACTCCCTTGTATCTCTCTTCTGTCCCTGAACAAAACTTTTACAACATGACCAGCAAATGGTCCTATTGGCTGGCTTCCCTAGTTACTTCTCTTCTTTTGATGCGGTGGATGAAGTGCAGGACACCCAGGTTCTATTCCTGGCTTTACTTCTAACTCCCATGTGTCCTAAGGCAAGCCCCTTCCACTTTTTAAAAGTCAGTCTCTCCATTTGTAAAATAGAGAGAATTTCCAGATAATTCTTGCAGGGCATTCTAGAGCCAGCAATCTGTGATTGCATTTATTTCTTTGGCTTTGATTCCTGGCAAGGTGCTTATCAGAGTCTTTTGGGGACATCTTCTTTTGAGTTTCATCTGACCTTAAAGGTTCTCTGATCTTTTCTCCTGAGCTGTATTTCCAGATAGAAATGATCTCATTTTCCCTACTCTAACCCTTTTGACTTTTTCAGTGTGGCAAGCCAGGCTTCTCCCTGGCTGCCCACACATGGTCCTCAACACACTTGTGCTTCAGGAAGCTAGTAAGTAGTTTTTAGCAGTTTCCAGGCTTTCTGGGGTATATTCCTTATAAAATTCTTCATCCCAAAGTTCCCTATGTGCTCTCTTTTTCTAAAACTCTCATTCCTAAATTTAACATAGAATCCTTAGGATTTTTCCCTTCTTTCTGATTGTTGAATGTAATTGTTGGTGAGATGACCATTACATTATATCTTAACCATGATTACATCTTGACCTGTTCCTTTCACTTCTCAGAACCAAGAGTAATACATTTCCCTTTTGGTGGGTATCTTAGTCTGGTTGTGCTACTGTAACAAAATACCTTAGACTGGGTAATTTATAAATGATAGAACATTATTTCTCACAGTTCTGGTGGCTGAGAAGTCCAAGATCAAGATACCAGCATTTGGTGTCTGGTGAATGCCTTCTTGCTGCAACCTTGCAAGGCAGAAGGGGGCGAATGCTATATTCTCATGTGGTGAAAGAGATGGAAGGGCGAAAAGAGGCCTGCCTAATTCTCTCCAGCCCTTTTTGACAAGAGACTAATCCCATCGATGACAGCAGAGCCTCCATGGCCTAATAACTTCCTAAAGGCCCCATTTCTTTTTTTTTAATTTAATTTTATTTTATTTTAAAGGTGTGGGGTACAAGTCAGGATTTCGTACATAAGTCATTCAGGTATAGGTGAAGCTTTGGGCCTCACTTCTTAATACTGCTGTGTTAGGAATTGAGTTTCAACATGAATTTTGGAGGAACACAAGCATTCAAACCATAGCAGTTGGGTAACTTCTCTCTTAGCCTGCTTCTCATCTAAAAAATGAAAGTAAGTATAGTTCCTATTTCATAGCATTGTGGGGATTATTAAAATACTTACTATGAAAGTGTCTATTGCTGCTGAATATGAGAGGTCAAAGAGTCTATAAATGTAGATTAAGATTGTCTTGGGCCGGGCTCGGTGGCTCAGCCTGTAATCCCGCGCCTTTGGGAGGCTGAGGTGAGTGGATTGCCTGAGCCCGTGGGTTCGAGACCCGCCTGGGCAGCGAGACCTCATCTCTACAATAAATAAAAAAATCAGCCGGGCATGGTAGCGCGCACCTGTAATTCCGGTTACTCGGAAGGCTGAGGCGAAAGGATCGCCGGAGCCCAGCAGGTCGAGGCTGCGGTGGCTGGGAGCGGCAACTACACTCCAGTCTGGGTGACAGAGTGAAACTCCAGCTCAAAAATAAATAAATAAAAGATTGTCTTGGGTTTGTTTGCTTGTTTGGGATCCATGAAAGGCACCTGAAACCAGGTAACCAACATTCAGCAATATCCCCTTAACCTTTGCTACTCCAAGTGGAATCCATAGGCTAGCAGCATTTATATCATCTGGAAGTTTGTTAGAAATGCAGAATCTCAAGACCCACCTCAAGACCTATTAAATCAGAAGACCATGTTAGCAAAATCTCTAGATAATTTGTCTGCAGCCCTTACAACCTTCTAATGGGATACTTGTGGCTTTCAGGTTTAATACTTTAAGCATCCAAGAAGTCACTAATCTGCCCAACAGAGAGCTTCAAGACCTAGTCATTCATGTGATTGATTTGGACACTGGATTTCTAGCTCTAGCAGTGGGTTCCTGAGCAAGTTACTTAGCTGCTCTGAGTCTCAGTCTTCCCAGATATAAAACGGGCACAGTCACCCTTGCTTTGACTACATCAATAAGTTATTGTGAAAATCAAATGTGATAGTGAGTGTGAAAGTGCTTCTTAACCTGATAAGCTCTACAAGTATTTAAAACAATCAGAAGATAATTAGTATTATTCCAAAATCTCTGGAAGTTCTTTGGCATTCTTAAGATCCCTAGTTCATGTATTTTCTGCAAAGATTGAATTTGGCCCATAAGTCTGAACACCCGTGTACCAATCTCCTCCAAAAACAGGTCTTCCTCCGTGATGGACCTGGTGCAATAATCTCTGGTTTTGCTGGGCTGCCATCAACAGTGTTCCCAGTTAATGGCTTTCTGAAAACTCTTTTTGTAAGCTGTTTGGGAAGCTGGCAACCCCCAGTGCCTTAACTGCTCTCATCCATGAGACCATGAGAAACTTTGCAAGCTCTGGCCAGGTGGCCCTGGCTAAAAGTGATGATTAAGCATCTTCCCCCTTTCCACCAATCCCTACTCTTTTTTTTTTTTTTGAGGTGGAGTCTCACTCTGTCGCCCAGGCTGGAGTGCAATGGCACTCTCACGGCCACCACAACCTCAACCTGCTGGGCTTAGATGATCCCTCCGCCTCAGCCTTTAGGCACGCTCCACCACGCTGGAACTTCAGGCACGCTCCACCATGCCTGGCTAGTTTTTTTATTTATTGTAGAAATGAAGTCTAACTACATGGCCCAGGCTGGTTTTGAACCCATGGGCTCAGGCAATCCTCTCACCTCAGCCTCCCAAAGTGCTGGGATTATAGGTGTGAGCCATGGCACCTGGCCAAGTCCCCACTCTTACCCACACAGAAGCACATACGTACACTCATGCATGCACACACATGCATGTGTGCACGCACGCACACACACGCACACACCTGCTGTTGGAAATACAAATGGTACATACACAAAGCAACTCCCAACAAGAAAAACCTGTCTCAGAGGCATCTGCGTTACCGTTCCCCTACCTCTTGTCTTCCTTGGATCAGCTCTTGCTCTGGCTTATACTACTCTGTGGGTACAGCCAGGACATTCCGGTAAAACGAATGTCTTTATAACTGCAAGTCTCAGTACAGAAAGATAATCTTGTTTCAAGCTAAGCTAGAGACAGGACAAAATGATGATGGATACTACAAAAGTCCATTTCTTTGAATGAGACAAGTAGAAACAGGAGAAGACACAAACATTTCTCATTGCTATATGGGAGTAAAGGGAGGTTGAGTTGATTAGTCGTGGGCTGGGAAGCAGAATCCATGAAACACATCTTGGGTTTAGGCCTTGAACCAGTATGAAAAGCAAATGGCTGGGGTTTGTTTGTTTGTTTGTTTTTCCCCGTGTGATTGTTTAAAAAAAAAAAGCACCAGCAAAGTTGCATTGGTAGATAAATATTTCTTGTGGAAATGATTGCCCTCAAGAAACTTTTAGTTTCTCAGATGTCAGTGTGAGGACTGCAAGGAGAAAACCTGCCAGTTGTTCCTTGGCTAGGAATGACTGGTCCATTTTGCCATTCTTCTGTGTCATTTCCAAGTGCTATGGGAGAAAGCAGTGGTTAGCCCCTAGCGGGTCACCACTTCCTAGCAGTAGTGTGGAGGAAGCCATTAAGATTTCATAGCTGTGAGCCTCATGAATCTCTGTACCACATATTCTTTCTCCACAGTTACTTTACAATCTGAAAGCAAAATAACAATGATTTCAAATAACATAGCAGTTAAGTAATAATTTTTAAAATCAATGATTTTTCTTCTTCTTTTTTTTTTTGTTGTTTAACTGGATCAAGTATAACCCTACACTTTACTCTTAACAAGCCTGTGCAGCCAAGAGAGGTAAAGGACACTTCAGTGGCTTTAATGGTCCTACTAAATTGTCAAGTCAAACCTTCATAAATGTGGGCTGGTAGTCACTTTGTATGAATATATTAATTAGTCTGGTGGAAAGGGTAAAACCAATGGAGGGACTTTATGATAGGCCTTTTATCATGGGTGACATCTGCAAAATATTAATGACTTAGAACAAATCATGTTGCTTTCTGAAGAATAAGTAGAAAGCTTGTAGTAGAATGAAATGTCCTGGGAATTTTTTATGGGAAAGTTGTTGAGTCCTATGTAGAACTCAAAATACATTAGCTACAGTAATATATCTATTTATACTGCCCTGTTGGTAACAAGTTCAGGAATAAATTATGACAGTTTTCCAGAAATGTGTTCTATAGTTTGAACAACCCATTTCTACATTTTTTGCACTCTTTAGAAACCCATCATTCAGATCCTTGACACTTAAGTTGAAGGTTTCTTCCCACTAAGTAAACCACTCCTGGAACTCTCAGGCAAGATCTTGTAGTCACTCCTCCCAAACTTATTTCTTAGGATATTAGTCCCTCAAACATGTGACCTCAGTGTAAGGAGACCCCATGTCAACCCCTGGGAGGTAGATTCCATCTGTTGGACAAATGGGATACCCTTTTACCCTTAAACAGTTGATATTTGAGACTTAAAGGGAAGGGCATTATATCTACAGAATCAAACAAACTGGGTCCCATTTCTGTTTCTGTCACTTCCCAGTGCTGTGGACCTGGACAAAGTTATTCAGCTCCTCTGAACCTGTTTCCTCATTTGCAAAAATGATGACAAAATATTTCCTGACCTGTCTGCCTCACGAGTTGTTGAATGTGTGTGATAATAGATATAAACATACAAGGGGGGGACCCATAAAAAACTGGAATTATTTTTTGGAGGACAGATGCTTTGTAGTACAGGCTTCCTCCACTAGGTAAATATTCTAGGAACCATCCACATCAGTGTATCAGCTAGTGTTGTTGAGAGAGGCTGCATTTGGACTCAATGAATTTTTTTTTTTTTTTGAGATTCTTTCAGTGCATTTGCCCATTTCATGATGGGTGATTTATGAGCACACATGCCCACGCCATGCCTAGTGTTCAGCAGTTTTTGACCAAAAATGGCATGACCCCTGTGTCCCATCCTCTTCATTCACCTGATCTCACCCTGAGCAACTTTTTTTGTTGTTTGTTTCCCCGGATGAAAAAAGTTCTCAAAGGGAAACATTTAGGCAGTATGGAAGAGGTAAAACAAAAAAAAAAAAAACAGCAGAAGCACTAAAAGACATCAAAATTGACAAGTTCAAAATCTTTTGAGCAGTGGAAAAAGTGTCTCAATAGATACATTGCATCAGACAAAGAGCACTTTGAAAGTGACTGAAGTTTAAAAATACACAATTTTTTATAAATAAATTCTGGATTTTGGGGGTTCCCTCTTATACTTTATTAACTCTAAAACAGCATGCCCATTTAGGATAATATTATTAATATTGTTTCATATCATTGGGTTATAATTTAGCTTAGTTTTATTCACCAAAAACCTCTAGCTAAAATTATAGATTAAGTCCCAAATGTTCTGGCCAACAATTTTCATTAGTAATGTTTTACTCTTATATAGAGTTGGTAGGAATGTAAAACTAGCAAAGCCACTATAAAGAACAGTATAAAAAATCCTGAGCTGGGCTCAGTGGCTCAGCCTGTAATCCCGCGCCTTTGGGAGGTTGAGGTGAATGGAGTGCCTGAGCCCGCGGGTTCGAGACCCGCCTGGGCAGGCAAGACCTCATCTCTACAATAAATCAAAAAATCCGCCGGGTGTGGTAGCGCGCGCCTGTAATTCCCGCTACTTGGAAGGCTGAGGCGGAAGGATCGCTGGAGCCCAGCAGGTCGAGGCTGCCGTGGCCGGGAGCAGCCACTGCACTCCAATCTGGGCGACAGAGTGAGACTCCAACTCAAAAAAAAAAAAAAAAGAATCCTAAAAAAACTAAAAATAGAACTACCATATGATTCAGCAATCCCATTACTGGGCATTTATCCAAAGGAAAGAAAATCAGTATATCAAAGAGACAACTGCACCCCCATGTTTATTGCAACACTGTTTACAGTAGCCAAGATATGGAATCAACCTTGGTGTCCAAAGACAGATGAATGGATAAAGAAAATATGGTGTATATATATATAATGGAATATTATTCAGTCATTAAAAAAAGAATGAAATCCTGTGATTCTGGGCAACATGAATGGAACTGGAGGACATTAAGTATAAGAAGCCAGGAACAGAAAGTCACATACTACATGTTCTCACACACATGTGAAAGCTAAAAAAAAAAAAAGTTGATCTCATAGAAGTAAAAAGCGAAACAGAGGATACTAGAGGCTGGGAAGTGTAGGGAGATGTGGGTGATAGGGAGAGATTTGGGTGGTTTTTTTGTTTGTTTGTTTTTGTTTTGTTCTTTTGAGTCAGAGTCTTACTCTGTCGCCCAGGCTGGAGTGCAGTGGCATGCTCACAGCCGCTGCAACCTCAACCTGCTAGGCTCAGGTGATCCTTCCGCCTCAACCTTCCAAGTAACTGGAGGCTCTAGGATGTGCCAATGCACAGCTAATTTTTTGACTTATTGTAGACACAAGGTCTCTCCAAGTTGCCCAGGCTGGTCTTGAACCCCAATCCTCTTGCCTCAGCCTCCCAAAGTGCTGGGATTACAGGTTTGAGCCACCATGCCCCGCCAGAGATTTTTTAAAGGATACAAAATTTCAGCTAGATAAGAAGTTCTAATGTCCTATGCTGTAGGATGATTATAGTTAGTGATAATATATAGTTTCAAATAGCTACATAGAAGATATTGAATGCTCCCAACACAAAGAAATAATAAATGTTGGAGATGATGGGTATGCTAATTACCCTGATATGATCGTTATACATTACATATATCAAAACATCACTATGTACCCCATAAATATGTACAATTATTATATGTTAATTTAAAATAAATTAAGAAGGGATCTTTGTGAAACAATAAGTGTATTTCCTCATCTCCATCCCCAAATGTGGCTTTTTCAATTATTCGTTAACTTGTTTTTAGCCCAGAGTGTTCTGAAGTGAGAAGGTATTTAAACAATGACAAATATGTCTGCTGAGTTGTGCAGATAACCATATAGTCACAACAGTAGTAGTCGTCTACATCTTGAAAGAATCACAGCTAGTTATGTTTTGTTTTCTTTGGTGCTAGTGGGGTGGTAAGGGCAGGGGTGGACAACGAGTTGGGGAGGGTCAAGAAAGGGCCCCTGATTTTTCCCATTCTTTCTTGCTCTGAGCTACAAGCAATCTGCTTTCATGTCCTGATCTTTTCTTTTAGAGATCAAATGCCATAGGGAAGCTGAAGGAAGCAAAGCTCACAATAATAGCACTTTTCACACAGACACAGACCAGGTGGTTCTTGCTAATCAATTGACAAAACAGCCAATCCAGCTCACCCTAGAGCTTTGTGAAGCTCTCAGGGTTCACAAAGAGGGACTTAGATGCGAGCTCTAACAACAATATTACCTGCCAGTTAAGTGAGCATACCAAGAAAGGGGCCTCCTCCATGCCTTAGTGCTGACTAGAGAATTACTACAGGTAAGCTGGTGATAGAAAAGAGTCAGAAAAGGTAAAAACTTTTCATAAAGTTACCATAACTGGAGCTACCTTCAAGAGTTTGTTTCTTATTATTTAGGAGGAGATATTCTGAGATTTGCTTTCTGCTGCGCTGTATTACTCTCCTGTCTGAGTCATTAGGTTATAAGGCTTTTGTTAAGGTTCATGCGGTAAGAGTTACACTTGCTGTTGGGCTTTATACATAACTCTCTAAGAACTGGGTGCATAGCCGGGCTTGGTGGCTCAGCCTGTAATCCTGCGCCTTTGGGAGGCTGAGGTGAGTGGATTGCCTGAGCCCGCGGGTTTGAGACCCGCCTGGGCAGCAAGACCTCATCTCTACAATAAATCAAAAGATCAGCCGGGCGTGGCAGCGCATGCCTGTAATTCCGGCTACTCGGAAGGCTGAGGCGGAAGGATCGCAGGAGCCCAGCAGGTCGAGGCTGCAGTGGCCGGGAGCGGCCACTGCACTCCAGTCTGGGTGACAGAGTGAGACTCCAACTCAAAAAATAAATAAATAAATAAATGGGCGCTTATTAGGGATACTGTGATTGAGTTAAGGCCATTGTATTATATTTTATAATCAATCTTTAAATTAAGAAGAGACTGTTGAATGGATGAATTTTGCTAAATGGTGCAATTTCTTTTCTCTGGATAGATGCCATGTTGGCCAGTTTAGTAACAGCCTCAACTAAAATATAGTAATTTTTAATAGAGTATGGATAGAAGGGAAAGAGATAAAGAGGTTCAATGTTCAGCAGGCGGGAAAGTAGAGAAGGAACAGCAAGGAAGTGGCAAGCCCAAAGCCTCTAGTTGAGCTACCAAACGGAAGTGAAACAATTCCTGTAGGGTAACATCCCCAAGGGATCTGAGAGAGCAGACTTATGTACTATCAAATGGGAAGTGCTCCCCCACAAGAAGAAATATTAAAGCAGAAGGAGGGAGAGATGGAGATGTCTAATTAAACCTGTGCTGTGGTCTGAAGTGCCCATGATAAACAATAATCTCTTAGGGGAACCAAGAGAAGCCTAGTGTAACAAGGAATTGTGAGCCTGCAGAGCAAAACAGAAGCTGAAAATGTTTACTGTGTACAGTCCTAGTGGATGCAGGTGGAGATCAGAAGTGAAGCCAGAACTGAGGTCCTGCTCTGAGAGGAGGAGGGTATGTGGAACCATCGGGGGATTTGCAATCACTGACCTTCCATAAAGGCTCTTAAACTATGCACGCACATGCACATGTGCAAGCACACACACACTGCACTTCCAAATCTCTGCAATTATAGACAACACTACTTGTAGCTTTTGCTAATACGGCAAAAAGAACAGAGAGATTCAGCCATTACCTCTCTTCTTTGTCTGTGTCAGGTCCAAGGAGATTACTCATTTGCGTTGGTAGGAACTAAGCTACTGGCAAGTTTGTACATGGTTAGTTTTTCTGAGAGGAAAACTTGTTATAGAGCCTGCCTATGTACACATCTGTTTAATGATCTTGCAAAATGATCCCTGGCACTTATGAGCCTTATCATTTCCAAATATACTTGCTGATTTTTAAAAACTGTCTTTTGGTCTTTTTTAAAAGCAATCCTAATGTGTATGGCTGATGGTAAATAAGTCTTTCAGGTGAGAACAGGAATGTCAGCACAGACAGAATCTCTTAATTTGTAGTTCATTGGTGGACTGAAGCAGCAATATAATTACCAAATAAATAAAAATGGAGTCGAGGCTATTCTACAGATTCAGGTGTCTGAAGACAGTCTATATAAGAGCACAAAGAAATCTCATTAGCACCTTCAGGATGGGTTTCAGAGTAAAGTGTTTTTCCCAATTAACAGTGAGCTCCTGGGAGAGTTGAAAGCAATACTTTTTTATCTTATACATACACGTCCTGGCTCTCAGTCACCAATGCTACTTTCCTCCCAGTAACTTACCAGTAACTGTCACTTAGTAGGTGTTCAATAAATAGTTCAGATATCTAAGTGCAATGTTAACTTTTCACATTTGCTTCTTTTGTCCCATATTCAGTAGGGTAATGGTATGCTTCCCTCTCACTGCCTCTTAAAAAAGCTTCCCCAAAGTACCCTTTAACTTCTAGCAGCTGAAATTGGAAGCAAAGCGATCTGAGATTCCTTTCCAGTCAACACAAAAGAAGGGGCTCAGTTGAGTAGGGGAGGTCATACCATGTGAGACATCGGGTGTCTGGAACCTGGAGTAGATCTTTGGGAGAGGGAACCAGACAGTGAAGACTATGCACACAGGGACAGCAGGAGGACAGAGAAAATAAATCACAATGTTCAGTCTACACAACAGAAGAATTAGAGAGATATGTATGTTGGCTTCTAATAGCTTGAGGTCTTCGGGCAGGCACTGTGGCTCAAGCCTATAATCCCAGCATTTTGAAAGTCCAAGGCGAGAGGATTGCCTGAGATCAGGGGTTTGACACCAGCCTGGGCAACTTGGCGAGACCTCATCTCTACAATAAACAAAAAAAATTAGCCGAGCATGGAAGCGTGCACCTGTAGTTCCAGCTTCTTGAAAGGCTGAAGTGGAAGGATCGCCTGAGCCCAGCAAGTCGAGGATGCAGTGGCCATGAGCATGCCATTGCCCTCCAGCCTAGGCGACAGAGTGAGACTCCCACTTAAAAAAAAATAGTTGCAGGTCTTACATATGAAAGATAGATCTAAAGCCAATACATGACACTTACAAGGAGACATTCTTTTGCCTGACAGAAGGATGGATCTTCTATCTCTTTGAGCTATTTCTCAATGGAATGGATTGCTCCAAGAAACATTCAGCTTCCTGACTTCTGAAGGTATTTGACTGGAGATTAAATAAACATTTATAAGAAAGATTGGCTGTATGGGGGTGGGGTGTCAGAGAATAGATAGGTACCTGTACATCATGGGCTCTTGACTTCCAAAATCCTGAATAGTTCTGAGGGTCTATAATTTTATGATGCAAATGTGTACACAGAACAAAAGAGAACTAAGAACCACTGAAGCAATTTTTCAGGCTGGGAGAGGGAAAGAGGAATACAGAGGAGAATCTCTCTGGTTTGTATATGTGTGCACATGTCACCAATTATGATTTTCTGTAACTATTTTTTTGAGCAAACGGATCCTTAGGAATGGCAGAGACTTTTCCAGGGAGCAATTCTTTTCAACATCTTCTGGCACTCACAGCCTCCAGATTTGTATTGCTACTACAAGAATCTAGTTCTCATTTCTCTCCGATTATTTCCAGGTTCATGGCCTTCCTGCCCCCGTGTTAGAAAAGCAAACCTGGGATAGAGGGCCTCCCCCAGCTAAAATTGGTTAGCTCTAATGGCTGAATTGTTGATACCAACATTGTCTAGTTTGCACTCATCTCCTGTACCACCTTCTCCCTTCTGGTTCTGACCAAACAGAATGGACCAGTGTATCTCAAGTTATCTATGAGGAAGGATCTGGAGTTTTGTTATTGTTGTTGTTCCTCCCAAATCTGTCATGGACTAATACCTTTGTAGAATATAATAAAAATAAATTACTAGAAAAAGGAAATGACAAAAAGGCCTACAAAATACAAGCCACAGTCTTTAATTATGAGATTCAATAGACCTAAAAATCTCTGTCAAATTCCTACAAAAAGCCGGGCTCGGTGGCTCAGCCTATAATCCCGCGCCTTTGGGGGGCTGAGGTGAGTGGATTGTCTGAGCCCGCGGGTTCGAGATCCGCCTGGGCAGCGAGACCTCATCTCTACAATAAATCAAAAAATCAGCCGAATGTGGTAGCACATGCCTGTAATTCCGGTTACACGGAAGGCTGAGGCGGAAGGATCACCGGAGCCCTGCAAGTCGAGGCTGTGGTGGCTGGGAGCGGCCACTGCACTCCAGTCTGGGCGACAGAGTGAGACTCCAACTCAAAAATAAAAAAAAATTCTACAAAAGTTTTTAAGTGCTTACTTTCAATTTCTGTACTTATCTCCTTGCAGATTGGCAATAAATAGCAGAGCAGTAGAACACACTGTGAGTAGGAAGGTGTAGCCTGGTCTATATATCTCTGCCTTGTATCCTTCCTCACCTTGGATCAAAAGCAGTCTAAATGAGGTGAGGGCAGTGGACACTGGTGCTGGCTTGCACCGGTCACAAGAGCCAACTGTTAAATTTTCAGAATTTCTGTGAGCCAGTTATTACTACAGCCATTATTAAAAATTAAATTTTATTTTAAAATGAAGGTACTGTATAAATAAATATAAATAAATTTTTAAAAGATAACACTCAAAACTCATCACATCCTAATTATGTATTACATTTTACAATTATTATGCTTTTGCTGAGTGTGGTGGCTCACCCCTGCAATCCCAACACTTTGGAAGACAGAGGCAAGAGGACTGCCTTAGCCCAGGGGTTTGAGACCAGCCTGAGCAACTTGGCGAGACCTCATCTCTGCAATAAATCAAAAAATTAGCCAGGCATGGTGGTGCACACCTGTAGTCCCAGCTACTTGGAAGACTGAGGTGGAAGGATTACCTGAGCCGTGCAGGCCAAGACTGTAGTGGCCATGAGCATGCCACTCACTGCACTTCAGCCTGGGTGACAGAGTGAGACTCTGACTCAAAAAAAAATTATTATGCTTTTGAAGTTATTTGTCTATTGTGTCTGTGTGGTGGAAATACTATATACTCTTAAAACTCTGTGTTCAGTGTGGTCACATTGGTAGCTTGAAGTTGGCCATGATGGAAGTATTTATACCACAGAAATCAGCTAAAACTACAAATCAGAGCTTGATTTATTGTCATGGTAATTGTCTAAACTCTAAACTTTAAAACATAATGGGAAAAATGTTAATAGAACAAATTAAACTTAGCATCATCTTGTCTCTGTATCTGTTACATTGTGAATAGCACAAAAACATTGAGGAAATATTTCTTCCAGTATTTGAAAACTATTATTCAATTCAGCAAAGAAGTTGCTCCTGTCATTGATGGAGTGAAGAGTTCCAACATAGTGCTATCTTATTTTTGTGTTGATTCTTAATGTATATCAACCAGTATTCTTGTAGGAACTACACTTGTTTGTCAATCACAGCCCAAGTTTGGCTACAGTTGTGAGAGTCTGCACAAAAATCAGTGAAAACATTCTGTGAGAACCAATTGGCTATATGGATTTTATAGTAAAGAGTATTTTATATTCTTATCTGTAAATTGTAAGGTGCTGCACATTCTTTATGCCAATAAAATTTTAAATAACCTGGCATTCATACTTTTTGAGAACCAGTTATTAAACATTTACTAGCATATCACTAGGTAAGAGGGTACATTTGGAGGATTTATTTTCCTTTTTTTATCCTTAAAGGTTCTAAGCTTAAATCAATAGCTCTTTCCACCATGAGTGAAGAAAATGTCTATCTTCCAAAGTTATGCTGGCAAATTAAAGAACCCCTCATTTTCAGTGACTCTGACTTTTAGGAATCCCAGATGTAGGACTTTATTAAACTTAGCAACTTTTAACCAAATCTGTAAGCATTTTTTTTCTCAAAACTTCTTGTTCCCTGTTGAAGTTGGTGGACTTCTTCTGAAATCTTCCTGCTAACCAGCGGAAATCTCATCAGTTCCATCCCAAACCTGGATGGTAATCTTGTAGGTCAGCCCACTGGGGCACCCAGGCAAGGACCACTTTTAGAGTTCATCCTCTCTATATCAGATGGCATTAAGACAAATGAATACCGTGTGCTGGTATTAGCCTTGGTTTCATAGAGTTAGAGTGGAACTCCTAATATCAGGTTACGTTTTGTTGGCTCTGTAATCATTTTTTTAACCACCGACCATATGGTCAGAGGTTGGAAAGAAAGCTAAATTTGGAACACACTCCCACTCTCCTGTTCAACGTTACTTTCTTGTTTGTGCAGGGAGGCAACATATTACTCATACTAGCATACAGCACCAGCTGCTAAAGGACTAAGAAATGAAATTCTCTCAAAATGTGACCAGATGACTGGAGATTTCTATACAAGAATGCAACAGTGCAGTAAGAATGTCTGCACTCTGCTTCTGCAGATGTCAGAACCTGTTTGTGACACACAGCACTGAAAGACTAAATCGATCATGGAAAGGAATCCAGGGATTTCATGTCTGTGTGTTCATATGTTCTTTATCATTTTTAGTTCACATCCAGAGATAGCACCTTTCTGCATCTTGTTGAATCCGGCATTTTTGGAACATGGAGCCATGAATGTCTCTCCATTTAGTTTTTCTGTTCTAGCTTTCTTTTCCCCTACACACCACTTCATATAGAATAATAGTTGGAAAAAGAAAGATGGATAGTTTTGGGGGGCAACAATAATGATTTGGGCAGTATCTGTGGAAATCATGCACATTTTAGTTCTGAGGCTTTCTAAAACTGAATGCACTAGTCATACTTTAGCCTAAAACAGCATTTTTAGTGCCTCCAAGGGGGTTAGAATTAGGTTCAGTTTAAGAAATTAAAGTTAGTCTGACTTCCTTCAAGGAGAGGTTGTAGTCTTTCTACCAGAAACCAGCTTGGAGTCATAAGAGCATTCTTGTTGTCCCTAGATTTCGGGCATTAATGAGGAGTAATGAAGCCAAGTCCCTTAGCCCAGCCTTTCCTAATCTCGCCCCAACCTACTTCTCCAATTTTTTTATCTCACTAACCACTACCAGATCCTGTACTTCAACTACCTTGAAGTTTTCACTGTTGCCAAACTTGCTATTCTGTTCTTTCAGGCCTGCCTGGACCTCTGTAAAGTCTTGTTTTTTGTAATGTACATAAAGCACTTAGCCTAGTGCCCATGCCTTGGTAGGATCCAATAAATGGTGGCTGTAAATATTCTGCACATGCTGATCCCTTAACACATAACTGTTTTCCCTTCTCTACCTTTAAAACTCAGTTCAGATGCACCCCCTCCCTCAATGAAGCCTTGCCCAAGGCAGAGTGCTCTGCTAATACCCATTCTAGCATTTTTCAAGATGATGGCTAGGTAATTCTCAGTACCTGGCATCTAATTGGTGTTCAATAAGTTTTTGTTGCATGCCCCTGGCCATACAAAACTAGATAAGCACAGTGCCTGTCCATATAAGCTCCTAGTCTAGTTTGGGGTGGTGGAGGGAGAGGAGGAACAATGGAAAGGGGACAAACACCTAACTAGATAATTATAATGTAATGTGGTTTAAACAATGATTGCAATATGCACAAAGAGTTGTGGAAACACAAAGGAAAAGCTTCAAATCCAGATTTGGGTGGTCAGGAACTGAGCTGAGTCTGAAACAATGTGCAGGAGTCAGGTAGAAAGGGGAGAAAATTGCGGGCTGGCAGGATCATATGAGAAAGACATGGAGGTGAGACAGAACACATTGGTCCTGGGAATGACGTGCACTTTGGTGTGGCTAGAGTAGAGAGGCAAGAGGTGAGGCTGGAAGATTTGTTAGGGGTCAGATCATAAGGGCCTTCTCTGCCTTGTTAAGGAGCTTGGCCTTGATCCTGTAGCAGAGTCTATAAATTCACAACACATGGGCCATCATCCTCCCCAACCCCCATCCCTCTCCATGGCAGACATTGATAATCAATCACAGCACCCCACTCCACTGAGCCCAGATGTGACCTCCTAATCCTTCTCAACGCAGCACTGCAGGGAAACACCACCAAAAGATTGAAGGCAGCACTGTGGTTTGCTGGTGAAAGGTTTGAAATGTATGTGTATCTGGGGTTGGGGGTAGTAAGAATGCAAGTGATGGTAGAACTCTGACATACTCACAATTGCATTTTGGGAAGCTCTTTCTAGGGGAGTGGATGAAGATACAGATTTAAGAATAAGAATCAACAAGACCTGCCTCTTGAGATGTGGCAGAGTGAGGAAGAAAGAGTAGTCGAGGATGAGGTTAGTGTTTTCACCTTAGGCAAATGGGCATGTGCCAGCATCATTCAGAGAGAGAGCATGAAGGAGGTAATGATAGATTTGGCATAATAACAATAGCTCACATTTTTTGTGTGCTTACTATATGTGCCTAGGCACTGTTCTAAGCATTTTATGTGGATCAACTCCTTTTATCCTCCCAACAGCCTTGTGGTGTGGGTACTATTGTTATTTCTGTTTTATAGATGAAGAAACTACACAGAGAGGTGTAGAATACTGAAGAGCTAACACAATCAAGTGCACTAAGAGAGAATGTTAGAGTAAGGAAAACTAAAAACCCGTCACTGAGTAATTTGGATGAATATGGATAGAGTCAACCAGGTCACTAGGCACCCATGCTAGCATTTATCAATTCATCTTTAATGTTTTGGAAACCAAAGGATTTATTGTTCTTGAAAGAGGCCCACTTCAATGTGTATAAATCCATCCTGCCTTCACCACATCTGTTCTATTCACAGGGGCGAACATCAGTAGGAATATGAATTAAAACAAGCTTGTCCATATGATGACCTAAATGATTTCCAAATGAATCTTCAAATATAAAATACATCTAGCATTCTTAAAATTAAAAGGAAGATGGGTTGAGGGCTGGAAAAATTCGCAGAACCCCACCCCCACCCCAAAAAACACCCTATTTGACCAAAGCTATAATAAAAACACCTCCACCCCCACCTCCACAAAAAAAAAAAAAAAAAATTAAAAGGTCAAGGTTAGGAAGGATTTTGAATTTTAAAAGAATACATTATATTAAATTGTGCTGTTTTTTCCAGCGATTAACCTTTTCGCATTTCAATAATATGACTATGTACATTTGTGGGCATGTGTGTGTAAAAGTATATATGTATTCCATTTATTTAATGAACTCATACCTTCCAAAGCATTTTCTCTTGCCCTCATTTGAGGGTAACAGGAGCCCAATTACTTTAAGGAACAGGCTATTTCAATGGCTAATAGACATGTTATTTTCATTTTAGCTTCACTTCTGACTCTCTTGCTATCTGGGCTGTTGTCAGTATCACAGGGCAAGTACTACCAGGAATCAAGCACCTTTCCCAGGAGGGGACAAATGCCCATGCCCTGCAGCCTGAGCATGTAGCACAGCATTGGGGTCAAGGTTGAGCCGAGGACTGAGTTGCCTAGGTTTTCAGACCTGTAGGCCAGGTTTCCTGTTAGCCTACAACTCAGATTATGAGACCATGGATTTGCTAATAATGCCACAGTGTCATCTGGAACAGCTATAAATGAACTACAAATGTTCAGTGTTTGCCTGAGCATGCCATTCCCATGACCACCTCTTTACCTTTGCTCAGGCCATTACATCTGCTTATAATGGCCTCAGGTCTGTCCTAAAGCCATACTTCAAGACCTACCTCTTCCACAAAACTTATTCTTGATGACCTCAGTCCTCCAATATATTCCTTTCCTTTCTGAAGCACTTATCTCCACCATTCTGTACATAACAACAACAAACTAGCAGATTGTGATTTACTAATAACTTCTAAATTCATCATCTGTTTAAATCTCCATTACAACCCTGTAAGGTGGGCTTTAATATTAGCTCTTATGGAGGAGAAAACTGAGGCTCAAAGGAGTGTTAAACAACTTGCCCAAGGTCAATGGATAGTGACAGCTAGGATTGGAGCCCAGCTTTTTCTGATGTCAAATTCATTTCCATAACCGCCATGTCGTATGGCCTGGCACGTGTAACTGATAAATAATTGTTGATGATGATCAACATTACTCTTGTGTTAGTAAATAGCCCTTGACTTTTTCCATGGAGTTGATGCTCAGAATCAGAATAGCCTCAGCAAGAGTTCAGAGTCTCTCCAGCCTTTTAGGTTTAGATGGTATCAAGAACAGCTGAAAGCACAGTGCTCAGCACAGCTGGGTTGGACTATTCTGGATTACTGAAGACTGACCTCTCTCTCTCTCTCCCCCTCTCTCTCCATTTCTCAATCTCTCTTCCCCAACCCATATATATATATATATATATATATATATATATATATATATATTCCCCATATTTTCCCCATGAATCATTTTTCCTCTGGGTATCTAAGCCTAGGCCCAAAAAAGCAGGGGACTAAAGAGTACCTGGTGGCCGGGCACGGTGGCTCACGTCTATAATCCCAGCACTTTCGGAGGCCAAGGTGGGAGGATTGCCTGAGCCCATGAGTTCGAGACCAGCCTGGGCAACTTGGTCAAAAAATCAATAAATCAAAAAATTAGCCGGGTGTGGTGGCACACATCTGTAGTTCCAGCTACCGGAAGGCCAGGGCAGAAGGATTGCCTGAGCCCACCAGATCGAGGCTGTGGTAGCCGTGAGAGTGCCACTGCACTTCAGCCTGGGTGACAGAGTGAGACTCCAACTCAAAAAACAAAAGAGTATATGGTGTTCAAGTAACTCAGTATATGTGCTTGGGAGATAAGGTCCACTCTTCCATGTTCCGCTTGAGAGCTATAATAATTGATCCACAGCACATTCTTGTGCTCCATGACTATCTGGCGTAAGTACATCCTAGACTATCATTTGATGGAGCAGCAGTTAGTTTGGGCAGCTTGTTCTGAAGGTAGCTTTAGAAACTTGAACGATCTTGATGCTAGGCATCAGAGTGTGAAGTCAGGCTAAAGGCCCAATGTGCTGTTCTTGGGCCTAATGCCCCAGCTAAAATAAGACATTTAGAATTATTCATTATCCCTTCAGCTCAGGCCTAATTTTTTTAGTGCATACTCATGAGGAAGTCTGACTTTTAGTAGGTCTTTACTGTGTTAGAGAATTACATGCCATAGAGATTCATAATGAATCTGATTCATTCTGCCTATAATATAATAAACTTTGCACAGTGGCAGTATCATAGATAGTGAGATTTATCGGAGGCATGATCATTGCTTATTGAAAAAATAATAATAATGATAACAGTCAGAAACATAATAGCACTTACTGCTAATTGTTTTCTCCATGCTGACATTGATCTGAGTATTACCACATTTAATGTTTGCAACACCCTATGAAAAGTTGGTAATATAATTCCCATTTTACAGATGAGGGAAATAAAGCTCAGAGAAATTAAGTAAATGGTTCAAGGTCACACAACTAATAAATGACCAAGACCAGATGCAAACTTGTGCCTTTTGGCTCCAAAGGCCATAACTATTAATACTAGCTTCTGCCCTGCCA
The DNA here is from genome assembly GCA_027257055.1 of Cephalopachus bancanus. Lineage (NCBI taxonomy): Eukaryota > Metazoa > Chordata > Mammalia > Primates > Tarsiidae > Cephalopachus > Cephalopachus bancanus. The sequence continues at coordinate 25,148 of JAPVLO010001617.1, read as the reverse complement.
CCTCCCTTTCTGATGCTTCATGATACTTTTGTGCCATATAAGCCTTTAGTCAGTACCCAGCTGAGACCTACGGGAAGTGCTTCAGCCAGTCTTTAGGTCAACAAAAGAGTAATGACCAGCATACAGCAGGAAGGGCCTGAAACTAGTCATTCTAACCATGCTGTTGTGCTCTACTGGCCAACTCTTGAGACTCATTACATTTGGTTCTCCCAGCAAAGACGGTAAAGATAAGGATGCAGATGGAGAGTGTGTGGGGTGTGATATGACTAAATTCACTTGGTCTTCTGGGACTTTTAAAAAATATAAACAGATTTGGTCTAGTTAAATACTCCTCCTTAGTCCTAGACATATTCACATAATTCACAGTCAGCTTTGCTGGCAAGCCACAGATTGGAAATGTTCCATAAAGAAGATATCAGTTTTAAAAATCTACAACCTTAACTGAAAAATACAATTTTGTTCATAAAGTTGTCTAGTAAGAAATAACCAGCAGGACTGAAATAACTTTAAACTGAACCAGTTATCTTTGTTAAACATGATGTGACCAGTGAGAATTTATAATTTCCCCTTTATACAGTATGTTGTTTTTATTAATAGGGCTCTCTATAAAATCTCATTCTAAATGTACTTTCATGAACTGGTCTCTTTTTTTTAACAAAAGCTTTATTGAGATATAATTCACAGACAATGCAACTCAACCATTTTAAGTGTAGAATTCAGTGGTTATGAGTATATTCACAGAGTTGTGCAATGATCATCACAGTCAATTTTAGAATATATTTACTACCCAAGGAAAAACTCCTTTACCCCTAGCTATTACTTCCCAACTTTTCCTACCCCCTCAACTCTAGGTAAGCACTAATTCACTTTCTGTCTCTATGGATTTGCCTATTCTTGAAATTTTATATAAATGGAAACATACGATAGGTGTTCTTTTGTGACTAGCTTCTTTTACTTAGCTTAACATTTTTTTTTTTTTGACTTGGAGTTTCACTCTGTCGCCCAGACTAGAGTGCAGTGGCCGCTTCCGGACACCGCAGCCTCGACCCACTGGGCTCTGGCGATCCTTCCGTCTCAGCCTTCCGAGTAGCCAGAATTACAGGCATGCGGTACCATGACTGGCTGATTTTTTGATTTATTGTAGAGATGAGGTCTCACCAAGGTGCCCAGGCGGGTCTCGAACCCGCGGGCTCAAGCAATTCACTCACCTTAGCCTCCCAAGGTGCGGGATTACAGGCTGAGCCACCAAGCCCAGCTGATGGTATGTCCTTTGAAGCACAAAAGTTAATTTTGATGTTGTCCAATTTTATCTATCTTTTTTCTTTTGTCACTTGTGCTTTTGGTTTCATGTCTAAGAAACTGTTGCCTAAGCCAAGGTCTGGAATATTTATACATATGTCTTCTTCTAGGAGTTTTACAGTTTTAGTTCATACATTTAGGTCTTTGCTCCATTTTAGTTAATTTTGTGCATGGCATGAGCTGTGAGGTAGGGAGTCCAAATTCATTCTTATATATGTGGATATCCACTTATCCTTCCACCATTTGTTGAAAACATTATTTTTTCTACCTTAAATGGTTCAGTACACTTGTTGAAAATCAATTGATTGTAAATCCAAGGGATTATTTCTACACTCTCCATTCTACTTTATTTGTATATACTTATGCCAGTGCCACACTGTCTTGGTTACCATGTGTAGTAAGTTTTAAAACAGGGAAGTAGCAGGGCTCGGTGGCTCAGCCTGTAATCCCACACTTTGGGAGGCTGAGGTGAGTGGATTGCCTGAGTCCGAGGGTTTGAGACCCGCCTGGGCAACTTGGCGAGACCTCATCTCTACGATAAATAAATTTAAAAAAAAAAAATTAGCCGGGCATGGTAGCATGCGCTGTAGTTCCAGCTACTTGGAAGGCTGAGGCAGAAGGATCGCCGGAGCCCAGCAGGTTGAGGCTGCAGTGGCCAGGAGCGGTCCCTGCACTCCAGTCTGGGCGACAGAGTGAGACTTCAACTAAAAAAAAACTAAATAAAACAGGGAAGTGTGAGGCCTCTAACTATTTCCTCCTTTTCCAAATTGCTTTGGCTATCGTGGGTCTTTTGAATTTCCATGTGAATTTTAGAATCAACTTGTCAAATTCTGCAAATTATAGGTCACTTTGGAGATACTGACATCCTAATGATATTAAATCTTGCAATCCATGAGCATGGGATGTTTTTCCATTTATTTAGTTCTTGTTTAATTTCTTTCAACAGTATTTGTAGTATTTAGAGAATAGGTTTTGCATTTATTTTGTTAAACTTACTCCTATGCATTTTGTTCTTTTTTATACCATTGTAAATGGAATCATTTTTCTGATTTAATTTTCAAACTTTGTTCTAAGTGTATAGAAATACAATTGATTTTTATATATTGATCTTTTATCCTGCTACCTTGCTGAACTCATTATTTCTGATAGTTTGGGGGGGATTTCTTTAGAATTTTCTAAATGCAGGATCATATTTTCTGCAAATAAAGACAGTTTTACTTTTCTTTTCCAGTCTGGATGTCTTTTATTTATTTTTCTGGCCAGCTCGCACTGGCTAGAACCTTCAGTACCAAGCTGAACAGAAGAGGCATAAGTTAACATCCTTGTCTTTTTCCTGATCTTAAGGGGAAAGCTTTCATTAATTTACCCTTAAGTATGATGTTAGTGCTGGTATTTTTATAGATGCCCCTTATTGGGCTGAGGGAGTTTTTTTCTATTCCTAGTTTAAGTGTTTTCAGTATGAAAGGATGTTAAATTTTGCGAAACATTTTTTCCGTATCTACTGAGATAGTCTTGTAAGCTTTTTTCTTTATTCTATTAGTAGGATGTATTGCATTGTTAACATTTTGTATATTAAACCAACTTTGCATTCCTGAGATATATCCCACTTGTTCATGGTATATAACCCTTTTTACATGTTGCTGAATTTTCTTTGTTCATGTTTTGTTGAGAACTTTCATGTTTATATCTATAACAGATATTGGTCCGTAGTTTTCTTTCTTGTGATATAGTTGCTTGGCTTTGGTATCACTGTAATGCTGGCCTCATAAAGTAAGTTGAAAGTATTTCCTTCTCTTCTATTTGTAAGAAGAATTATAAACAATTGTTGTTAATTCTATTTCCAATATTTGATAGAATGAAGTCATTTGGACTTGGGCTTTGTAGATTCAGATTTTCAATTTCTTCTTAAGTCAATTTTGTTGGCTTGTGTATTTCTAGAAAATTTGTCCATGTATTCTAGGTTATCTAATTTGCTATTTTACAGTTATTTATAATATTTCCTTATAATCTTTTTTTATTTCTATACTGCCAGTTGTAATGTCTCTCTTTCATTCATGCTTTAGTAATTTAGATCTTCTTGTAATTTGATTTTTTTCATTCAGTCTTGCTAAAGGTTGGTCAATTTTGCTGTCTTTTCAAAGAACCAACTTTTGGTTTTGTTGATTTTCTCTGTTGTTTTCCTATTCTCTATTTTATCAACATTACCTCTAATTTTTTATTATTTTCTTCTGGTTGTTTTTGGTTTAATTGATTTTTCTTTTCCTCATGCCTTAAACTTGAATATTGGATTATTGATTTGAAATATTTATTCTTGTTTAATGTAGATGATCATAACTATAAATTTCCCTCTGAGCACTGTTTCCCTGCATTCTATGAGTTTTGGTATGTTGTATCTTTGTTTTCATTTAAGCCAAAGTACTTTATAATTTCCTTGTGATTTCTTCTTTGACTCATGTTTATTTATATAAGCTTGCATGGTGTAATTTCCACATATTGGTGAATTTCCCAAACAGGTTTCTGCTATTGATTTCTAATTTTATTTTATTGTAACTGGAGAATATACTTGACATGATTTTTTATCTTTTTGAATTTATTGAAGCTTGTTTTATGGTCTAGTATATAGTCATACTGGAGAATGGTCCCTGTGTACTTGAGAAGAATGTATATTCTGCTGTAAACTGATTCATTTTATCTACAGGATTAATATGAAGTTGTAAAATTCTTTTTCATCTTCAACTTTATGTTTTAAAACAAGATTAAGTCAATAATCCTTCCTCCATGTCCTTCAGAAAAGAATATGTGATTCACAATTACCATTTAGCTCAATATGATTCACAATTACCATCCAGATGTCAGGATTAGAAACAGATTTTCAGGAAGTCCTCTTGTCATTCCAATTTCTCTGCCCTTTAGAATCTTAGAAGCAGCACTTAATTATCCACAAGGAAAGTTTTTATTTTGTGACTTATCTGAAGTAACCTACAGCTTTCAATCTGTCTGCCACTCCTTCCAAGCCCAGGCCAATTATAATAAAAATCTGACTAGTGTTCTAAGCCTCTTTGGTAACCTAATCAGATTAACTATAGAAAATGGCTCTCAGGATATATGAAAAAAGTAGCTAACAAATGCATAGAGCACAATGTCTGAGTGTGAGTGGTTGGTTGAGGTAAATGTGATGCTTAACTTGTATATTGGTATCATTTATGCCATTTTTTGAAAGCTAGCCATGCCTCAAAAAATAAGTTCTGGAACTAATTTTCTATTTTAAATGGTGTTCAATATTGCCTTTTGTCAGAGAAACCATTCTCACTTGTAGCTTTATAAGGTAATACAAATAAACATCATAGAAATAAAAATATTATGATCAACCAAGATATGGGTTTAAAGACAAAAAGAAAAGGTTTGATCTCTTTTCATGCTTCTAAAGTCTCATGATACCTATGCCATACACATATGTATAAGTTTATAAAGCTATGTGATAATAAAATAACAGACTTTCACAGTAGGTAGGTTTAAGATTGAAACACAGGAGAACCATTTCTCCTATGAGATTTTTTTTTAATGTTTATATGAGTGCTCTTAAAATCCAACCACAGAATATCCTGTCTCTGGATAATAAAATTGGGTACACTGGCTACAGCAATACAGAAATGACCAAAGACCAACATGGAATGGTGAATCACTTTAAGCATTTGGCCATGGGGCCAAAGACCAAGTTCTTGGGCCTAGACTATGTATCTAATATACTTCAGTAAATCAAGCTAGTGAAGGCAATGAACCTCATGCTAAGAAAAGAAGGAAGCCAAAGTTCAGAGGAGACTAATTCTCCTGGGAAGTTGGAGAATGGATGCCTTTAGAGGAATTCTTTTGTTCAACTTAGAATGAGTCATCCCCAGATGTGCCCATTTCATCTCATATTTGCTAATACCTCTGTTTTAAAATGTTCTTTTTCAATACAAATGTGTTAAGGCTGATGTTTCTAGCATAACCAAAATTTGTGTAATCTAGAAATAGCTTCCGTCTGCTAATACTCATTATGCAATGTGGAAATTGCTCTCAAGAGCTTACTATTTGTATCTATAGGGATACTACATGGATAGGTGCTTATGGCTACATGTGTCTCACATTTAACCATAAAATAGATACCAACATCCATTCAGCACGGAGTGATTTGAAATACATCATTTAATTCCCAAATGTTAGTTTTGCTCAGAAAAATATAAAGACTTTCTTGTTAAAGAAGAATTTATGGAATTATGCTTCAAGGATATTGAAATTGAAGTTGTGTCTTCACTTTACTTGAAGGTCCTATGGACAGTAATGATGAGAAACAGGGTTCACAGTGGTGGGATCTCCTCTGGAGAAAAGCAGTTCTTGTTTCCAGCTTCTGGAAACTGGAACTATGGTTTCCGACTCCATCACACATAGGCCCCATCCCTTACCTTCAGCGTTCCATAGTTGGTCCTGAAATCTTCCTGATGCTTGACTTAAAGAGGGAAAAAACATAGCAGCTTCTAAAGACTTGTGGCTCCAAGGTTGAAAGCTCATCTGCAGTGGGCAACTGCTTTAGGCTTATACATTCATTTCTTCATTTGTGATTCATGTATTCATGGCCCTCTGCAATTGCACCCTAGTTCACCTTTTCAGTCTAATCTCGCTTTTTTCTCACACAGTCCCACCAAACTTTCTTATTTTCCATTTTTATATGCCTCTATGTATGCCATTTTTTTCTCTCTAGAATACTTATGACTTGCCTTCCTCTTACTCCCTCCTCTCAGTCTCTGCATATCCAAATCCTACCCATGCTTTCCAGCCCAGTTTAAATGCTTCCTTCTCTAAAATGTCTTCCCTGATCTTAAAACATTCATACTCAATCCAGAAGTGATCACTCTGTCCTCTAAACTTTTTCCATTTCTGTTTACCTGGTTGAGACAGTGTAACACAGTAAATAAGAACATAGCCTCTAATAAATTGTGTGGCTTTGGGCATGATTCTTCTCTGAATCTCAGACCCTACATTTGTAAAATGGAGATGATACCTGCCTCATAAGATTCTTATAAGGATTAAATGAGATTATATAGGCTAAGAACCCATATAGCTATCAATTGTAGCTATCCTTGAGGACAGTGATTATGTCTTCTTCAATCTGTACTCTCAGCACTTAGCATTGTGCCTGACCCAGAGTAGGTACTAGGTGAATGTAGACTGAACAGTTACCCCTTCAGTAATAGGCACATGGTGAAGAGGGTGAAGTGCTTTTCAGTCAAGGTGATGCCTTGTGTCTGTCACTTGCCTTCCAATGGCTTCCTTGTCAGCCTACAAAAGAGAGCTGCCCTTTTCTTTTCTTTTTTTTTTTTTTTGAGTTGGAGTCTCACTCTGTCGCCCAGACTGGAGGGCAGTGGCTGCTCCCAGCCACCGCAGCCTCGACCTGCTGGGCTCCGGCTATCCTTCCACCTCAGCCTTCCAAGTAGCTGGAACTACAGGTGCGCGCTACCACGCCCGGCTAATTTTGATTTATTGTAGAGATGAGGTCTCACCAAATTGCCCAGGTGGGTCTCAAACCTGCGGGCTCAGGCCATCCTTTCACCTCAGCCTCCCAAAGGAACAGGATTACAGGCTGAGCCACTGAGCCCGGCTGAGAGCTGCCCTTTTCAAAGGGAAGAAATCTTTTCTGTTCCTAACTTAGGGACCAAATCAAGCAATGCAAATTGGGAGCTTGTTGCTTCATTCCAGCTCTCCGATTATTCTCTGAGAACTTTGCTCTCCTGTCCACATAGGGCTTGAAGTTTGTCCTTTGCTAAGGACTGAACCCATTCAGAATTTTGCATTGTTAAAATGTGTTTTGTTTTTGTTTTGAATGAGGGTTTCACTCTGTTGCCCAGGCTGGAGTACAGTGACATGATCATAACTCATGATCACGACCTTGACCTCTTGAGCTCAGACAGTCTTCCCACCTCAGCCTCCCCAAGTAGCTGAAACTGTAGGTGCATACTACCACACCCAGCCTTTTTTTTTTTTTTTTTTTTTTTGTAGAGACAAAGTTTCACTATTTTGCCTAGGCTGGTCTTGAACTCCTGGGCTCAAGCAATCCTTCCACTTCAGCCTCCCAAAGTGCTAGGATTAAAGGTATAAGCTACCACGCCTGGTCAAGTTTTTAATCAATTTCAACGGTTTGGTTAGTTTGTTTGTCCTTGGCCAATATGATTTCTTTCTATTTTTTTCAAAGTCTCTTTGGAAGGTTTGATAAGCTTTTTGGTACATTCAAAATATCATTAAATATTTTATGTGTAAATGAATGAGAAATGCTTTGGTTGCTCTTAAAGTATCCCTCTGGTAAAGTCAAGAGGAAAACATGTGTTGTAAATGGGCCTCAGTTTTTATTTGTTGGATTTGGGCCTCTCTACAATCTCTTTTTGGCAAATATATGGAGTATGTTGAATTCCAAGTTGTCTTTCAATTAAACTGTATTTCTATGTCTCCTTAAGAAAAAATACTTCTAGGAGAAAGGAAAAAAAGTCTTTAATGCCAAGAGGTACTGATCAATAGCTTTTGATCACATTTTTAGGAGATATGGCAAGGATGAACTCAAATGGATCAGGGAACTCAAATGGAAAAAAAAGCAGCCTAGTGAAAGGGCTCCACCACGGGCCATTGGTTTGACTGCCAAGGGGGATATGAGTTTGGTACTTCTCAGGCAAAAAATACAGTTCTAGTGAAACTGGAGGATGCTGCTCAGTGGGGTGTGATTTGACCACACTCATACATTTAGCCATAATTTTTAAGTGTGTGGGTCATTTAGTCTGCGTTGTTTCTGTTTTCTTAGAACCATGATAAGGGCCTAGCGGGTGAGACAGATTGGATATGCAGCACTATGCCATAGTTACATACACATCTCTCTCACTCATGAATACCCTAGGATGGAGGCAAGACAGAACTCATCTGGGAAACTCAGAATGCAACACATGAACTGTACACAAGAGACACTTGATGCGTATTTGAATGAATGGAAAGTACTTGCCTGACAAGAATGCCTTCCTTAGCGCTTCTCCCTGTCATCAGTGCAGGAAAAACATTAAAGAAACACTTACCAGTCTTTCCTTTGCTCTTCTGACTCTTAGGGTGATTCCTCCTTGGGAGTCAAAGTTTGGAGGGGATGTAGAGGGAAAGAGAAAGATTCCTTTTTACATGGGGGGGTTGGAGTCTCACTCTGTCACCTAGACTGGAGTGCAGTGGCACGCTCCCGGCCACCGCAGCCTTGACCTGCTGGGCTCTGGCGATCCTTCCACCTCAACCTTCCAAGTAGCCAGAACTACAGGTGCGCTCTACCACACCCAGCTAATCTTTGATTTATTGTAGAGACGTGGTCTCGCCAAGTTGCCCAGATGGGTCTTGAACCCGTGGGCTCAGGCAATCCACTCGCCTCGGCCTCCCAAAGTGCTGGGATTACAAGCTGAGCCACCGAGCCTGACTCCTTTTTACATTTTATTCTATCTTCCATGTCCACTTGAGAGCTGTTGATATCTGGACAGACTATAAGGCTTTTGTTTTCATTACTCGTTCATCACTTTAAACAAATCTCTTTCTCTAGCCTAGAAGCCAGACTTGAGCTAAATGACAGGGTCTATTGGTGTTAGCCTCCTTGGGCTCTGTGTAGTTGGTGATGAGAGGTAGGGTAAAGCCAAAGGGATGAGAGCCTGTCTATAGGAGGAAGAAACCTAGGGTTATGTTTTATCCTGGAGTTTGCTCACCTTCTCCAGTGCAAACCAACTGGTGAGTATTTTATTTGCACAGGACTCCTGCAGCTATACATATATGTTATGTTCAACTTGATATTCCATGCGATCTTAGTAAGTTTTTCAGGCTTGGTAACAGAACAGCTAAATATTTCAGAATCATGGGGAGGCAAGTAGTAATGTCAGTACATTTTACTTTTATATTACTACCATGTGAGTAGAATTTTTATTTTTGTTTAATAAAAAAAAAATCCAGTGTCTCATACTATGAACAGAAGTGCCTGCATATAGGTCAGGCCTCACATGTCCTTTTCAGAGGAGGATCACCGTACAGAGTCTGGAGATGGATGATATTTCCCAAGCTGCATATCTGAATCCATAATTCCTTCCCCTAGCTCTTGAACTCTAGACAAATGGTCTGGTCATCTTGCTAGAAGAGGCAATGTCATCCAAATATATGACAGTCTTTAGGGATATCCAGTAGGTCAGCAGTGTATACATTGGGAGGTTATCCTGATATGAATTTTGTCCTTCTCAGGCAAAAAATACAGTTTTTTACAGTTCTAGTGGAATTGGAGGATGCTGCTCAGTGGGATGTGATTTGACCACACTCATAAATTTAGCCATAATTTTTAAGTGTGGGGGACATTTAGTCTGTGTTGTTTCTGTTTTCTTAGAGCCATGATAAGGGCCTAGTGGGTGAGTACTATGTGTAAAGCTCAATTGTGCTTAAAAGAAAGCTTTTTGGCCAATCTAGTTCTGGGCCTGACTGCTTTATTTAGAAAAATTAAAGTCACTCTTCTAATTTGGCCAACAGATATTTATTGAAGCTCCACTAAATATCAAGCCTTATGTGAAGCACTTTACATAAATGCTCTCATTTAATTATCTCAGTCACCTTGTGGGGGAAGTAATTGTGCCAACTTTGGAGATGGCAGAATTGGGGCTTAAAGAAGTGAAATCTTACTACTGGCAAGAGGTAGAGCTTCTATTTGAATTCAGGTCTGTCTCTTCTCCAGATTTTCCCTATTCTGCTCTACGACATCCCAGGAATTCTTTTTCCTTCTTACCTCAAATTGTTTTATGGCCTACTTCTACCAAAAAGCATACATCTGTTAAGGGATCCACAGTTGCAAAAGTCCTTTGAGGGTGGGCCCTTTAACTATTGTTAGTGAGGATCATCAAAGTTTCACAAGCTCCTTCCTGGTTAGTTGCATGCATGCATGTAGTGAAGGTGGCTTTATTGATGGCACAGGAATCTTCTCTCATTGCCATTAATTTGGAAAGGCACAAGGAATAAAGAGAATGTTACCAGAGAGAGATAATTCAATGCAGCCAATTATTTCAGCTCAACTCACAAATATTTACTGAGCATCTTCTTTATGCCTAGCACAGCGCTAGGCACAATGAGAATTAAGAAGTTATATATGACAGTACCTGCTCTGTAGCAGGGAAAAAGACACAAAAGAACCAGAGTTTGGACTTAATCCTGTGAACAGTGATGAAGCATTGGTGGTTTTTGAGCAGAGATTTGACAACTGCTCCCAAGATATGCTTTATTCATTCCTACAGGGCCACTGTGGGGGTCAGGAGAGAGCAGCTGGGGGTGGGGGGATGGGACGGTGGATGTTGAAAAGCCTGACTGTACTATGCTGGGTATTAAAGATGTGACAGTTTCTGCATCTTTGCCTAGCACCTCCCATACATGTGAAATCCCACAGTTTAATGGAAAGGATATAAACCATCTGCAGCAACATATTTGTTTAAAAAGGAGACACCAGCATGAAGACTTAGCAACTTTGAACCAGTTGAAAGAAGAGCATCTGCCTGATATTTTCATAGTGGTTATATTGATTGTTCATCTTCCATTCTTCTTGTGGTTTTATTACCACTGGTAATATTTGTATTGATTCTGCCAGAAGAATCTTTGAGAGAAAGAAGGATTTGTAAATTGTAACTTTACAGAGATTAAAATCTATAGAAAAGTTAAAGTTTCCTGTAGTTTGGTCCATTGGCATGCACAATTAAAATACATACAGAGCCGGGCTCAGTGGCTCAGCCTGTAATCCCACGCCTTTGGGAGGCTGAGGTGAGTGGATTGCCTGAGCCCGCGGGTTCGAGACCCACCTGGGCAGGCGAGACCTCATCTCTACAATAAATAAAAAAATCAGCCGGACGTGGTAGCGCATGCCTGTAATTCTGGCTACTTGGAAGGCTGAGGCGGAAGGATCGCCGGAGTCCAGCAGCTCGAGGCTGCGGTAGCCGGGAGCGGCCACTGCACTCCAGTCTGGGTGACAGAGTGAGACTCCAACTCAAAAAAAAAAAAAAAAAAAGAAAAAGAAAAGAAAAACATACAAGTTTGAAAGGCCTTTAACATCTTGAAAACCAATGGAGGTCAAGAATCTCTCATCCCGGTTCACCTTTTCATGCAATGCTTACATTTATTGTGCATCAGTTGTGTGTCAGACACCATGCTAAGTGGTTTCACATATCCTCATAGCAATCTTGTTTAATAGGTGAGGAAACTATGGCCCAGAGAAGTTATATAACTTACTTAAAATCAAAATGGGTTCACAGTAGACCCAAACTTTACGGCTATGTTTACTGGCTGTAAGTCTAGGGCTTTTACTACTATACCACACTACCTCCCTCTCTGATTTATTTCATACTCCTAGAGTGTATATGCATAGTATGAATCACTGGGAAGAAATGAGTCTTTGATTTGCTCGTGACCACTCATTGCCATTTAAATAAAACACAACGTTCTGCAGAAATGGGATTTGAGACTATCACGTTTTGATGAGGGAGAAAGACATGCTGAGAGAATTGGGTACTGATGGAGTGCTAGTCCAGGAAGATTGCCCTGGTCAGAAGACAGCATCAAGTCAAAAAATCTCTCCAGAGCATACAGGAGGACTACAGTGAAAATGACATTAAGAGAGGAACCAAACTACACTTGCCCTGCTTCTCAATTTGTTCCAGGTAGAAGCATAACAATACTATCAGAGTTCTTGGTAGGCAGCGACCCCTATCACTTCTGTAGCTCCTTCTCACCTCTCTCCTAAAAGGCACATGGGCTGGTAGCAGAGTTCAAGGTTGATAAATAGGCCCAGACCAAATTAACAGGGGCAGGTCACTCTGGGGTGAGCCTATAACCCAGACTTGATCCTAGGGCCTCTTTGAGCTTCTTAACTCCTCCACTATGATTTCATAGCTTGGAGTTGGCCTAACCTCTCCAGCACAATCTCTTCAAAGTACTTCTAGAAACAACCTAGGAGTAGGAAATAAGGCCTTGTGAAACGGTTGGCTAGAATCCCACCCTTTCCCACAACTGAAAATGGAAAGTAGGGTTTAGCCTAGTTAAATAAAACATTCATTAATACCTGAGATGGGGTTCTGATTATGGAGAATTAAAATGGGGGGGGGAGACTTGGTCAGAAAAGGAAGAGCCAAGTAGACAGAACTGCCTCAACAGGAAAAAGCAAGTATTTGAACTGTTATTTCAAAACCACTCAATGTGCTGGTTTGTTATTTTTCATCAGTAATAAAGCTATGAGGATCAATAAATTGATTTATATCTGAAAATCTAGGATCTGGCGTTTCAAAATAGTCTCTAGAACTTAATACAAGAAAATACTTATTATCTTTAGATTTAACTATTACCTATAACCATCTCTTTTATTTTCTCTTTTGAGCAAACTTTATAAATCTGATTATTTCTAATGTTTTCAATTATAAGTACAACTAACTATGTATATTCAATCTCAGTGTAACTATCTAGACACAAATTGGTTGGATTGACTTTCTAAAACAGAAAATTGAGCTCAACAAAACAACTCTTTTGTCCTGGGACCATAGCATTAGATAGCCAGTTTGCCTTTTTTTCTCAAGCGTTTTGGAATCATATATCCCAGCTTCATTTACTGGTTCCTAACCAAATGATTTTAAACACACCCAAATTTAGCCTTTCATAATTCTCCCCATCCTTATTTAGAAACAGTAGCATAATTCAGTTGTCCTTTTTCTCTTTCCCTGTTTCTGATTTTTTCCCTCTCTGAGACTGATTTTTTTACTTAATTCCTTCTGCAGCCCTGGGAAGGCAGTGGTATTATCCCCATTTTGCAGATTGGCAAACGAAAGCTCAGATTTGAAGGACTGTGGTCACGTGGCTAGCAGATGTCCTGGGACACTCGATCTCTCATGCTGCACCACCAGATGCTAGCATTCCCCTGATGATTCTGTGGTGGTGAACCAGTTCTAACTACTCCTGTAGAAACAGACTGGTATCTAATCAGAATGGACATGCCTGCAGAAAATTCCATCTAAATGCTACTTTACTACATTAACTACATCACAGATGAAGACTGAGGCATAGACGTTAAGTAATTTATTCTTCATCTTGGGAAAGATCAACAAGAAAATTGGGTCAAGAACCTAATACCCTTAGGAAGAACTGGACCAAGCTGCCTCCTTACTTTAATGCTGCTTAGAAAAATTCTCATGACTCCTTTGTCTTTTTAATTTTGTATAAATATTTCAAGATAGCCAAACATTTTTTTCAGGCAATATTTTCATTTTTAAAAAATTCTTTAAATTTGAAACAGAAAGCCTGTATATGTGTGCATGCACATATTTTAGAACTGTGTGCTTTTTGTACTGTGGCTTGAAAGCCTTCCATGTTGATTTTATAAATGCTTTTAAAATCACCCAAGTGGTGCAGTCCATGCTTTTGTCATCAAATATAAGCTAAATTTCCTAATGGAAAATGCACTTGTTCTGGAACAATGCCAGCAATTGTTCAAAGAAGATACTTGAAGTTTGCATCCTAAAATATCTGTGTTGATAAATTATCAGGTGTTCAATTAAAGCTACGGAACTGATTTTTAATTCCTATTGAAATCATTACAAGTGCTCCAAATTCTATCACTTGTGCACTTTACATGCCTTATTCATAATTAACATAAAGAAATTAATGTCTTACAAGCTTCAATATTTGATGCCATATGAGTCCTGAGGATATTTTAAAGGGAGAAGAAATGTAAATAGGATGAAATTCTTAAGCAAGATTACTGATATGACAGGACTAAAGAGCCTGGGAGTGTGTGAAAAGTGCCTCTTTTCTTCCCTTTAATAAGTCCATTACTTGCACTTGGGCATATTTTAAGGACCTTTTCATGCTGAATCTAGAGTTGAGCATGCTTTGCATTTCAAGCTTTGTCTATGAATCAGTAAAAGCCAAAGTTATTTCTGCTCTAAAATAACAGGAGCCAGGAACAGCTAATCTCTTTTCATTCTGAGTTCCTTACATTATTTTACTGGACAAAGTTTGTGTTGGCTACAAAACAGGCCATTCACAACATCTATGAGAAGGAATTTAGGTAAGAATGAAGAGAGATTGTAGGATGTATAAAAACTCCCTCTCCTGAGGCCATTAAGAAATTCCAAATTGGCACTGTTTTGAATAGTGACATTGCATTAGCCTTGCTAATTTCAGTAATTCAAGCCTGTAGTCTCTGTTTACCAATCTTCTGGATGAACCCTTCCCATCACTACAGTATTAATGTGCTTCTCTGCTAAGGTGAGTTATTTTAAAATAGGAATTAGTGGGGAAGGGGAGGGAATAAGGCAAGTTGGAGGTTGGTGACGGGCAGCACAGTAGTACCTCTCTCTTAGTCAGATACTCTTCGGAAAGGAGTATCTGTTTTTACTTCCTTGGTAAGACAAGTCATTTGCTTTTCTTTCTTTAAGCAGGAACGAGAATATGAAACACAGAGAATTTGTCACTCCCTTGTCTCATTGCATCTGACTCCTTTGATTATCTCTGTCTGGCTTTTAATTGTGTTCATTTCAATAATTAGGACAGGCAGAGAAAATTACTGAAGATTTTTTAAATTATATTTTCAATTGACAAATAATACTTGTATGTATTTATGGTGTACAATGTGATGTTTTGATATTGTTCACAATGGGGAGTGATAAATCAGGATTTTTATAGTAAGGATACATTTGCTCTTCAGTTCATAAGATGTACAAATAAATGGACAGACAGTTAATGTCAAAACCTCCAGGGGAAAGGGAACTCCTTTTTTAAAAAAAGTCTACAATTAAAAGACATTGTCCTAAATGTCTCTTGACTAACTGGCATCTCACATCATGCTGGAAAAATGTACAGAGGGAAATCTTCAGAGCCTCTCAAGCTGAGAAAGTAGAAAGATTGCCGAGTGTTTGAAAGGGTTTAGGGTTTCATTTGAAGAGCAGCTGCACCCCACCGAGCCTGTACTCAGATACGCCGAACACAGGCGAGGCGGTCCGTTGGAAATCGCCCCGAGTGCACTGACAGCTAACGTTGGGTGACAGGGCATGGCCAGCAATCTACGCCCTCCGCACATCTGGCCCTGGGTTATTGACTTGGACTTCCTGTCAGTCAGTGATGAAGACCCAGGCACAGGATTCTTCCCTAAACACGCTGGCTCATCAAACAATAAATATAAGAGAGAAAAAGATGGACAGACGGTGACAGAGACAGAAGCAGACACACACACACACACACACACACACACACACACACACACACACACACGGGAGGGACATAAAAGCAGGGGACAGGCCGGGCTCGGTGGCTCAGCCTGTAATCCCGCGCCTTTGGGAGGCTGAGGTGAGTGGATTGCCTGAGCCCGCGGGTTCGAGACCCGCCTGGGCAGCGAAACCTCATCTCTACAATAAACCAAAAAATCAGTCAGGCGTGGTAGCGCATGCTTGTAATTCCGGCTACTTGGAAGGCTGAGGCAGAAGAATCACCGGAGCCCAGCAGGTCGAGGCTGCGGTGGCTGGGAGCGGCCACTGCACTCCAGTCTGGACGACAGAGTGAGATTCCAACTCAAAAAAAAAAAAAAAAAAAAATAGCAGGGGACAGGTGGATAATGTGAACACATGAGATATTTTCTTAGGTCCCAGGGTAGTGTTTCTCCAGAAATGTTCATGATTTTTTAAAATAACATGTTAAGGTTTACAAATAATATTTACATATTTTATCTCGATTGAGAGGTAGAATACATTTGGTACTAAATAATTGTCTTCTCTGCTTACGGGTAGAGCAAGAAAGGTCTGTGGGTCGGTCTTCCCCGAGTTTCTCTTCTCAGAACCCTCTACAGGTTCTGCCCCTGCTCAGAATTCCTGTGGCACTCTGTTCGTGGCCCTCTGATAGCACTCACCACATGCTAACTTGGAGGACAGGGTTGTTGTTGGGTTTTTTTGTTTGTTTGTTTTAGTACTCAACTCATCCTCCTCACAAGATAGAGAGCTTCTTTTCTTTTCTTTTCTTTTCTTTTGAGTTGGAGTCTCACTCTGTCGCCCGGACTGGAGTGCAGTGGCCACTCCCGCCCACCGCAGCCTCCACCTGCTGGGCTCCAGCAATCCTTCCGCCTCAGCCTTCTGAGTAGCCAGAACTACAGGTGCACGCTACCACACCCGGCTAATTTTTTTTAATTTATTGTAGAGATGAGTTCTCACCAAGTTGCCCAGGCAGGTCTCGAACCCGCGGGCTCAGGCAATTCACTCACCTCAGCCTCCCAAAGCGTGGGATTACAGGCTGAGCCACCGAGCCCGGCTGATAGAGAGCTTCTTGACACTACAACTGAGTTTTCTTCATCTCTGATCCATCACTGCACCTGGCACATCATCTGGCAAACACCAAGCCCCCCCGTTTATATTCATCACTGCTCCTCCTAACACATCTGCCATGTATTCATCTCTTGCTAGATGCAGAGCCCCTTGAGCGCAAGCTCCTGTTGCCTTGATACCTGGCCAGCCTGGTTCCTTGCACATCCATAAATGTTCCCAGCACTCAGTAAATGTTTCAGAAATCAAATGAATTACATTGTACTAAGCATACTCAACATAAACCTTCCCTTTGACCTGTGGCCGCCACAGCCACCACTCATGCACTTCAAAGACTTATTCATAATGACAGTTTAAACCAACATGTATTATCAGGACTCAGGTAATGGTGACAAAGACTAAGATCCAGAATTCGATACATTTTCAACCTTATTTTCTTCCAAAAAGGTATTCCAAAAAGGAAATGGTAAGGTTGGAAGAGATTTTGGGAAAGAAACTATAAAGGAAAGAAAAAAAAGTTGTGAGGTAAAGAAGGCACGTGAGAGAGACTGGTAGGTGAAGAATGCCGTAATGTTGTTTAAGTCTGTACTCAGGGCCCTGCATCCTCTAAAAGCTGCCTGGCTGGGGCATGAGAAAGGTGAAACCAAAAATGTTGAAAAGGGGGCCTCCTAAAGTTGATCTTAGGCTTAATACTAAGGAAAAAAGATCTGAGGATTACTTACCTTGTTAGTCAAAGGGGGGCTTCAGATTTCTCCCCTGGGTGACCTAAACTGTAATCTGTCTCTATAGCCCTCTGTTAATACTTCTTCCATTTGCGAGGAAATTATAGTGACTGGAGAAGCTTGATTTACTTCCTCTAATCTCCTGGCAGAGAAATTTGAAAGACAACCAGAAATTGCTGTCCAACTGGAATTCCGCATGGCATAAGGACAACTGCTTGGGACAAATCAATTGGGGAAAAAAAATCTTTATTTAAGGGGAATGCATCTTTAATCGTGGTAATCCTTTTAGTAAATTGCTTTCTCTGGTGACATTGCATACCTAATTACAGTTTGCTCATTTTGATTTTCCCTTTACATTGTTGCTAGCTGCTTATGCAGTGTGGATTTGCGAGATAAACAATGAATTTGCTTCTAGCATTAAAAACTCTTTGTCAAGTGGATCTCAGGACCAAAATGTCACTACTTTTGGAAGTGAATCAACATCACCAACTATATTTTCTTTAGCACTTCTCAAAAGACCTATTTTCACCCTCTTAAATCATTTGGGTTATCTTCTTTGAGAAGTATTCTCAGCATCTTAATGCTGTAAAAATAAAAATGAAATATTGCAAATGGTTTCAACCAAGGACCATAGTGGTACATCATGTACTAGGATTTGCTCCACAATCCAATTTATGTAACCTAGTGTCATGCTGGTTTTCTTGAGGAAAGCACTCTATTGTCAAGTCATAGTCACTGGTGAGTCACTGTGACTCCCAGGTCATCTTGTACAGCAGTTGTGCCCAGCCAGATTTATCATGTGTTGAAAATGCATAGTTTGTCTCAAATGAATATTTTTAAAATAGTTCCTGCATTAGGGTGATAGCACTATAAGATGATTTCCCCCCCCCATCGTCAGTGTCATCATCATACTTCATTGCTATCTTCCACTACATCATCTTTTTTTTACATCATTTTTAGGAAAAACATGCATTAGTCTCTCTTTCTCAAAATCTTTTTCTGCAACCAATCTGTCCCACCTTCTGTCTTGCAACCTGTCCCCCATACAGCCTTCATTCTTACATGCCAGAGTTATTCTAGGAATATATCCTGTAGAAATACACCATCAGAGGTGGATGTTCAAGGATGTTCACTGCAGCACTGTTTAGACAGGGAGAAATTAGAAACAACCTGCCGGGTTCGGTGGCTCAGGCTGTAATCCCGCGCCTTTGGAAGGCTGAGGTGAGTGAATTGCCTGAGCCCACAGGTTCGAGACCCGCCTGGGCAGGCGAGACCTCATCTCTACAATAAATCAAAAAAATTAGCCGGGTGTGGTAGCGCGTGCCTGTAGTTCCAGCTACGTGGAAGGCTGAGGCAGAAGGATCGCCAGAGCCCAGCAGGTCGAGGCTGCGGTGGCTGGGAGCAGCCACTGCACTCCAGTCTGGGCGACAGTGAGACTCCAACTCAAAAAAAAAAAAAAAAAAGAAACAATCTAAATGCCTGTCAGTGGGGAAATGGCAAATTGTATTATCTATATACTGTTAAATTCCTTGCAGTAATTTAAAAGAATGAGGTAGTTCCACCTGTATTAATATGCAAAGATCTTCAAGACATTATATTCATAGAAAATACATTTTCCAGCAATTACTCCTGGAAAGTTCTGGAAGGGCGAGATAAAAGGGTGCTATCTTTTGTTACTCTATATACTTAGGCATTGTTTGAATCTTTAGTTTCAATAAGATAGTCACATGTGTAGTTAAAAATTAACAAAATTAAAAGATTCTATCAAGAGTTTGAAAGGAGGATTTGTAAGGGGACAAGACAGGGGAGCTGTTGCAAATGTCCATGTGAGACATTGTCCATATGTTTTAAGAACATAATCTAAGCCGGACTCAGTTGCTCAGCCTGTAATCCCACAATTGGGAGGCTGAGGTGAGTGGAATGCCTGAGCCTGAGGGCTGGAGACCCGCTTAGGCAACTTGGCGAGACCTCATCTCTACAATAAATCAAAACATTAGCCAGGTGTGGTAGCACGCACCTGTAGTTCCAGCTGCTTGGAAGGCTGAGGCGGAAGGATCACCGGAGCCCAGCAGGTCGAGGCTGCAGTGGCCGGGAGCAGCCACTGCACTCCAGTCTGGGTGACAGAGTGAGACTCCAACTCAAAAAATACAAAACAAAACAGAAGAACATAATCTAGGCAGTAGCAAACAATGACAATGGAAAGGAGAAGGATTCCCAAATGTTAAGGAAACAAAATTCACAGGATGTGGTGATTAATTAGAGCTGGAGGATGAAAAAGAAGGCAGAATCTAGGGTGACTGGCAGGTTTGGGGGTTGAGCAACCTGGTGGCTCATACAGGCATTTCCGAAACTGGAAGCATAGGAGCGGGAGGAGTTAAAGGAATAGAAATGCTACATTCAGTTTGTGGCATGTTGAGTGTAAATTTCCTGAAGGACATCCAGGTAGAAATGGCCAGTGGGCAGATAGATCTTCAGAAAGACATCTGAACTAGAGATCAATTTGGAAATCCTTAGTGATAAATAAAATCAGTAGTACAGATAAGAGTGTTCAGGAAGACATCTAAAGTGAAAACAGTGGAAACAGCAGAGCTTACGAAAGAATGTGAGAATGATCAGAGAGGAAGGTGGAGGACCTGGGAGAAAGTGGTATAAAGGGGACACCAAGTTTCAAGACAGTGTGCACCTGTAGTCCAGGGACTGGGGAAAATGAGGTGGGAGAGTCGCTTGAGGCCATGAGTTTGAAGATGCAGTGAGTGAGCTATGATTGCACCTCTGAATAGCCACTGAACTCCAACCTGGACAACATAGCAAGACCCTCTCTCTAAAAACACACAAAAAAACATTTTTTTTAAAGCAAGGAATGGCCTGGCTGCGTGCGGTGGCTCAAGTCTATAATTCCAGCACTTTGGGAGGCTGAGGCAAGAGCATTGCCTGAGCCCAGGGGTTCGAGACTAGCCTGGGCAGCTTGGTGAGACGTTGTCTCTACAGTAAATAAAAAAAGCTAGCTGGGCGTGGTAGCGCACACCTGTAGTTCCAGCTACTTGGAAGGCTGAGGTGGAAGGATGACCTGAGCCCAGCAGATCGAGGCTGCGGTGGCCATGAGCATGCCACTGCACTCCAGCCTGCATGATGGAGTGAAACTCTGGCTCAAAATTAAAAAAAAAAAAAAGGAATGATCAACAGTACTGAATGCTTCAGAGTGCTCAAGGTGAAATAACTGAAAAGAATACATTGAGGAGATAACTGTAAACTGGCATGAGGAATCTTATTGGGCTGATGAAAATGATCTAAAATTGGATCACAGTGGTGGTTGCACACCTCAGTAAATTAACTAAAAATCACTGAATTCCACACTTGAAATGGGTGAATTTTATGAATCTTATAGTATATAAATGTTACCTTAGTAAAATTGTTTTAAAATATACATGGGAGAAAAATAATCCATTGAAATTTAGTTTGGGGAAAGCTATGATTCCAAGGGGTGTTTCCAGTCTAATCTCCTCTTCTTAATTGGTTTGAGAAAAGTCCTATTAAATAAAATGATAGGATGATTATGAGATTACTGATGCCATACCTCGATCCCCCACCTCATAAAATCAATTATTAGCTTAAGTATCAGATTTGCTTTTCACCAAGCCATGAATATTACCATCCTATGCCTTGTCCTTTTCTTGGGGGGGGGGATAATTGCAGATTAGTTGTTGTACTTATATTATTTTAACATATATTCCCAGAAGTTGGAGTGCCAGGCTACAAAGCCCCAGTTTATATGTTGTTGTTATTGATTGCATTTTAATGTGTTTAAACATGAATTGTTTATTGGCCCTGAGGTGGGTCAGATTTCAGACTGAAATCTCATTTTCTGGTGCCTCAATGATGCTTATAGCATGATGCTTTGCCCCTTCTTGGCCATTTTCCTTCTTAATCTGACTTGGCCAATCACAAGATGTATTTGTCTTGGTTAATGGGCGCATTTGATGTATTCTGTAGTTAGGTAAAAACAAAATGGAAAACTTCTGCCCCTTCTTAGTTGTAAGGAACCAGGGCTTCCAATGGTCCTACTTAATTAAAGTGTTCGTTTCTTGCCAACTGCATCTTCTTTTTATTTTGGTTCAATATCTTCCTGCTGCTTATTATACGCCTCCTTAGTGATCTGGCTGCCACTCTTTGTAGTGGCATTTTCCTTTTTCCCTTTCACATCTTTATAGCTGTGAGTTTGGGCCACTTGGCATCTTTTTACCTTTCCTGGCCTCCCTTTGCACTTGCTTACTTTGTTCTAATGCCCACAGAGCTATTTGTATGAGGATCATCCAGCTTTTTCTCCTCAGTTGCCTTCCTGTTGTTTCCTTCCAACTTATGTCCTAATCATGCTCCCAAATTGAATTTTCTTCATCTGATGCCTCTTCTTTTGGATTCTAAGTGATACCATTGTGTAGTTGCATTGAACAAGATCTCCACTACCTGAGAATTAGTGCTAATTGTTTCCTATTGGTAAGGGAAAAAAATCAATGTAAACAACTCCTGAGTTGGTTGATCCATCTTCTACATAAGCAATATCCTCATGTGACCATCTTATACCATACAGGCACATTTGATATTGCCTGATAAATGGTAACACTATTTTTGAGATTTAACCTCTAGTTTTGTAAGCTTGAGAGACTATATTTTTTTTTCTGTTACCCCTGGCAGGCCAGTAGTTATTTCCGTAAAATTATATATTGATTGAGAACTCATTGGCAAACTTAAAACCGTCCTCTCTAAGCTAGTCATAGTCTCCAAAAGACACTGGACCCTTTCTTTGAGAGAAGATGCAGAACAGTCTCTTTAGATTGCTCTCCAGACAGTGTCTGTGTCAAGGGAGGAATGCAAAGGTCACATTAATCCTTAGGCCTTCACCCTTCATCCCTGCCATGAGACCTCTCAAGACCTGTATGAAATCCTAGAATGTCAGGGCTAGAAGGGTCATCGGAAGCTGTTTACCTTTACCCCGTCATTCCATGTTTGAATCCCTTCACCAACATCTCTACCTTGTGGCTGTCCAAACTTTCATGGACCACCTCCAGAGATAGAACTCATGCCTAGGGGCAGTGTATGCAATTTCCAGATTGCACTAATTATTAGAAAGTCCTTTTTTTTCTTTAAGTCGAGTTTTCAGATCACACTAGTTATTAGAAAGTTCTTAGTTTATTTTAGGTTCAAATCATTTTCCCCTTAAGAGAAAGACAAATCCCTGAAACAGCAGTAACTAAAATGGCATAGTTATGGGGCAAGAAAAATCTAAGATGGAGAGAGAGAATAGACTACAAAGAGGGTGTGGGCAGGTACTGGGGCAGTGTCAGAGAAATAGATCTGTGGAGCTAGAGGGGCACAGGAGGGAAACTGAGGCAAGAAGCAGAAATGGTACCGAGAGGGAAGCAGTAAGGGAATGAAACACTGGTGGGAGATATAAAAAGGAGATACTAGAACCTCTTCTAAAAGGAATGAAACCCAGGTTAGAGATTTAAATCAAAGTGAGGAGAAACAGAAAAGCATCTTTAAAATTCAAAATCCATCAGAGAATTCCAACCTTGCCCTTTGCCTATGGTTATGGAAAAGAGCACTATGGAGACAGGCGAGAATGTTTAGTAGAACAACGACTAGACAGAAGAGAAGAGAATAATTGGACACAGGAAATTGGTTTAAAGAGCAATGGAAAGAAAAAAAGAATTGAATAGAGAAATGGAAAAGGAGGGGGAAGAAAAACACAGAACTTTTAGGTTAAGGGATTGCATTTATTCCCGTGCCAGCACGTAATTGTATTTTCCTGGCAGGCATCCCACAGACCTCTGCAAGGGGAAAGGGGTGCCGGCATGTGTTACTACAGGGATTGAAGTCTTATTGCTTTGTACTATTACAGCCAAGTGAGGGGCTTCATTAACGAGGCTGTGTTTTGATGTCACAGAGACAGGCACTGAAACTTCAATCACCAGCAGCCCCTGCACTTGGGACAGTGATGGGAAGGGCAGGGTGTGGTAATGGGAGGGGTATAGATTATGAGGCAGGGACAGGGGTCAAAGGTATGGGAACAGCACTCATGAAGGTTCCAAGTGAGAAATGAATGAAACCTGCGCACCAGAAAACCTGTTTCCTGCCCAGCATGGCACACAGAATGCTGGCATGTATCAGCTGCTCACATAGCAAGGCATCAAGTTCCAGGCAGCAAAAGGGAATAAGAACATAATCTTTGTGGATTCCATCCACACTGAGTGCAGTAAATGGATGCTGTGGGTAATAGAGCTGGCTATTGCTCAGAAGTGCCTTGGAATCTAGAGGTCAGGGTTTGAGCCCTGCCATTTGCTTCCTGAGCCACCCACCATTGGCTCTGCTTTTGCCTTGACTTCATCATAGATCATTGGTGGTTTCTTCCCCTAAGGAAATCATCAACTAGTAAAGATCAACTCCTTGGGAAGGGTGTCTTGTAAGGAGGTAGGTCTTCATCTGCACAACCTTAGTAGGCTGAATATGTGTTCATTTTTGCAGCAAATGACTCATGCATTCATTTATTTCATCAACAAACATGTTTTTAAGTGTCTGTGTTAACCAAGTACTGCGTGGGAGCTAATTTCTTACTTCAGCGGGGCTCAGTCTCGTTGAAAACAGGAACACAGAAATGAGGCAGATGGAAATTAGTGTTATATTAGAAATTCAATCCAATTAATAGAGAGAGAGAAGTGATTGAGTTGTGCTGAGGGTGAGAAGGGAAGGCTTCCTGGTAGAGGTATCATGTATGCTGGGACTTGAAAGATAGAATTGTGAGTAGAAGAGAGAGAGGAAGGGGGGAGGGAAGAAGAGGGGGACAGGCAGAAAGAGAGGGGGAGTGGGAAAGGGAGAGGAGGATGGAGGGAAGAATAGGGAGAGAGAGAGAGAAAGAGAGAAGGAGAGGCCCAGGCTGAGGGAACGACATGAAGAAATACATGAGAATTTCAAAGCACTTGGCATTTTCAGTAAATGATGTACAGGATGGTATGACTACAGTATATGGTACTTGGAGAAATATATGGGCAGTCAAAACTGGAAAACAAGAAAAGATGAGATACAGAAGTTCTTGAATGTCATGCTAAGGAATTAGGACTCTATCCCACGTGCAGTAGGGAGCCATCAAAGAATTTTGAGGGAGAGAAATGTACTCCAACATATGTTTTAGGAAAAGAGTTTTGTCTTGCTCCAGCTATCACAGAATAGAACATTCTTTCTGCCTGGACAGCAGTGGACCATTTCAAAGGAATGAGTATCTTATGTGGCTGAAGCATTGAGGACTGTGGAAGTGGGGGAAGCTGAAGGAAGGAGAAGAAATGTCCAGCGAGAGAGAAGAGGGTACCCGTATGAGTGTGAGAAAGGGCACTCGAGATCCCAAGGTGGGAAGGGAGGAGAATGGAGCCCAGATGACAATGTGTGCTTACAAGTAAGCTGAGGGGAAACTAGTCCTACTTCCCCAAATCCCTTTGATAGTGAGGTAGGGATTTCATAATGGGAGAGCATTTAAGGAACAGGTTCAGATAGAACAATTTAAGGAGGCTTTTCATCTTTTATTTGTGAGGATACCTGCCTGCTGTTGATGCCTGACCTGAGATGTTTCTACACCCAGTTTGAGTGTTTTCAGGGCCTTGAGCCATTTTGACCCCTTGGCTGTTGAATGAGTAATTTTCCTTGCTTTAAGGCATTGCCAGAACTCTGCAAGCATGTTCATTTTCAGGTACATTTTTTTTGTAAGATCCACTATGTCTGATTAAAAATAGAA
>JAPVLO010001616.1:0-67168 GCA_027257055.1 Cephalopachus bancanus | reverse complement strand
AAAAACAAAACCTGAAAGATCAACACTCAATCCGTCATATACACACATAAACACAAAACAAAAAATGAAAGAAGAAAGAAAGAAAAGAAGAAGTCATGAAAGAAAGGAAAAAAACGTAGTGGGGAATGCAGATCAAACCCTCACATACACATTTATGCACAAAAGAAAAAGAAAAAAAATAAGAACAAGCAACCATAGAAACACACAAAAAACAACCTGCCCTCTTGTGGCAGATTCTGTAGTTGTTTCTTTCAGCTTGCAAAGCTGCGGCCTTATTCACTATCTCCTCAGTGTCTGACCTCAGAAAGGAGGAGGAGGCATTGGGGGTGAGTGGGGTTTTAGTCCTTCCCTCCCACTCTCATATGGTCAGGGAATCCCCTCTGGTGAGAAGGTGAGGAATTGTCTCTTTCCCAGGTATTAGTTGTCTCTCTCAATAGTGCCCCAGCCCTGTGCGGTCTGATGTTCAGAGGATTGCTGGGAAGGAGGGGGTTGGGTCAGTCCCAGACTCACTGCTGATCTCTTTGGGGGTCTTCCTCATCCTTTTCTGGTTCACATTCTTTGTTAAAATTTTCCAAACACTCACTCACTCACACTGGGACTCACATGGTTCGACTGGCTCTGCTGCCATCTTCCTCCCTTCTCCACCATTTATTTCAAGGTTCTGACCAAGGAACATTAAAGGAGCACTTTGATTTAGGAGTGATATTCCATACCAGGGATTTGGTGGACTGGAGAGGGAAAAGAGAAGGAGAGAGAAAAGGAGGAAAAGAAAATAGTTTAATGATAAAGTGTTGTATAAAGTCTGTTTGTTTGTTTGTCTGTTTGTTTACCATGCCTATATTTCTGTATAAACATGTCTTTCTGTTTCTTCACAAATGTGGAAGCAATAGTGTACTGTAGTGGGTTAAAGTCATGTGTACTAGGGCCAGACTGATGCCTGAGTTTAAATCTCAGCACCACCACTTAATAGCTATGTAAGTTGACTGAGGTC
The DNA here is from genome assembly GCA_027257055.1 of Cephalopachus bancanus. Lineage (NCBI taxonomy): Eukaryota > Metazoa > Chordata > Mammalia > Primates > Tarsiidae > Cephalopachus > Cephalopachus bancanus. Next base: position 66,177 of record JAPVLO010001616.1, on the reverse strand, counting down.
TCTTCGTTTAATCATGTTCGATATTTAGAAAATAATAGTACCTACATCATAAGATTTCTGTGAGGATTAAGCCAACGCATAAGAAATACTTAAAATAGTGCCAGCATATCCTAAGTGTTCAATAAGTGTTTATCAATATTTCTGTGTAAATCGACTCAGAGACATTTGACTTAAAATCAGTATTCAGAGGCTTCAGACATTCCTGCTTGCTTGGCACAGTGCACTCCAGATTGAAAAAAAAAAACTCCCAGTATTGAGTTTTTATGAAACTTTCTTACTGTACCATGTATTTGTGTGTGTGCATGCCTGTATGTGTCCATTCAGGCTGCCTGAAATGAATGGATACTGTTAAACTAAAATTTAAAAATTCTGTGTTTCCTTCCAAGTCCTATAGCCACCCATTTTGTCAATAAAATTTCCATACTCCTCAGTATAATATTTTAGAAAAGTAGTGAAACCTTGGAGTCCAAGTTTAGTGAAGTGAAGTAGATACTGTGAAACAGAACAACATTGTTCTTTAAAAGTACATTTTATGCTCAGTGATTTCCATTTGCCTTTGTATACAAGAGATTATTTTGTTTAGAAAGCAAGTTTTTATTACTTTGTATTGCTGTAGATAGCAGTGTTTCAATAAAAGAGGAAGATAAAGATTCTAAATTGCAATGTATCAAAAATAATGGTCATCAGCATTATTCTCAAGGAAGCTATTGTGGAGAACAGAGGGTGGGGGGAGATATTGCAATGTTTAGAACTGTTTTAAAATTCTAACTCAAGCACAAAAGTGTGAACAATAAATGCTGGGCACTGTTAAAGAGGGATGGGGCGGGAGAACTACCCACTGGGTACCACGTTCACTACTGGGGGAAAGAGGGTTAGCTAGAAGCCCAAACCTCACCTGCACGCAATTTACATATGTAGCAAATCTTCAGATGTATGTCACAACTCTAAAATAACATTTTTTAAAAATGTAAAACTAAATACATGATTAAATTTAAAAGTAACATTGGTTTTTAAAAAAATTCTAGCTCAAGCCAGGCTCGGTGGCTCAGCCTGTAATCCCGCGCCTTTGGGAGACTGAGGTGAGTGAATTACCTGAGCTCGCGGGTTCGAGACCCGCCTGGGCAGCAAGACCTCATCTCTACAATAAATCAAAAAAATCAGCTGGGCATGGTGGCGCATGCCTGTAATTCCGGCTACTTGGAAGGCTGAGGTGGAAGGATCGCCGGAGCCCAGCAGGCTGAGGCTGTGGTGGCCGGGAGCGGCCACTGCACTCCAGTCTGGGCGACAGAGTGAGACTCCAAATCAAAAAAAAAAAAAATTCTAGCTCAAAGATTTAGATATTGGCAAAAAAGTCAGGATATCCCCAAAAGAATCACAGGAATGATTAAAAAGTGGGCAAAAGACATGAATAGACACTTCTTAAAAGAAGATATATGGGCAGCCAACAGACACATGAAAAAGTGCTCAGCCTCACTAGTCATCAGAGAAATGCAAATCAAAACCACATTGAGATATCACCTAACCTCAGTAAGAATGGCCATCATTAATAAAACAAATGACAACAGATGCTGGCAAGGATGTGAAGAAAAAGGGACACTTCTACATCGCTGGTAGGAATGTAAACTAATACAACCTCTTTGGAAGACAGTGTGGTGACTTCTGAAAGAACTAGAAATTTACCTTCCAAATGACCCAGCAACTCCCTTATTGGGAATATACCTGGAGGAACTCAAATCATTCTACAAAAAAGATGCCTGCACATGCATGTCTGTTGCAGCTCTATTCACAATAGCAAAAACATGGAACCAACCTTGCTGTCCATTGAAGCTGGACTGGATTAAAGAAATGTGGTACATATACTCAATGGACTATTATGAAACCTTAAAGAAGGACAAACATATGAACTTTGCAGCAACTTGGATGAATTTAGAGTCTATCATACTCAGTGATCTATCACAGAAACAAAGAACAGAGTACCACATGTTCTCACTCATAAGCAGAACTTGAACAATTATAATACTATGAGAAAGGGATTAGCACTAGTGGCAACCTGCCAGGGGCAGGGGGATGGAATTGGCAGTTGAGGGACACTGCTAGGGGAAGGAGGGGTACCTGCATCAACAAGGGTACCTGCATAATGAACATTTGTATACCTAACCTTGAATTGTACCTCACGTCTTTAAAATAAAATAAAATCGAATCACAGGAATGGGAAAAAGCCATCTGCTATACATTCATATAACAGGATTTCTTTTTTGAGTTGGAGTCTTACTCTGTCGCCCATGCTGGAGTGCAATGGCACACTCACAGTCACCCCAGTGCCAACCTGCTGGGTTCCAGTGAGCCTTCTGTCTCAGCCTCCCAAGTAGCCAGAATTACAGGCACATGCTACAACATTCAGCTAATTTTTTATTTATTGTAGAGAGGTGGTCTCGTCAAGTTGCCCGGGCTGGTCTCGAACCCGCGGACTCAGGCAATTCACTTGCCTTGACCTCCCATAGTTCTGGGATTACAGGCTGAGCCATTGAGCCTGGCCAACAGGATATTTTAAAAAATTAGCTCTCAATATTGGGGAAGTTAAATATGTGTTTTTAATTGTTTGAAAATGAGAAAATAGTTAATTACACTGCTAAGCCCAATTTTTTGTCATGCAGTTAATTTGAGTGCAATGGACCATTTTCCATTTCACAGCATGCATATAAAGACTCAGTTTTGAATAACAACAAGTTAATTATATTAGAGCTGTTGAGATATAGATGTTTTTATTCCTGAGATGGCCATCCATCTCTAACACAAATTTTACTGAAAAATACAGTCACCTCATGAGGCATAGCAGCCCTGTAAAGTATTCTTGATCAAAGCTAAAAGGATCGTCTGTGAAACCAAGGTTGGGTTTTATCTTTCCAAATTTCCATTGATGAGAATGAAGTATGCAACCTGAACAACCAATGAAAAACACTACAATAGAGGAATGGGGACCTTACAAAGTTTAAAGGACTTGGGAAATAAAGTGACTCCATTTATCCTTTCCATCAAATGGGGTACATATCTCAGAGAAAGAGTGAGAGAAGCTCCCAGAAACGGCAAGGAGGAGGTAGATATCTTGCCTGAAAGCCCTGTTACACAGCTAGAGGAATTTTCACCCTCAGAGTACCCCTGTGGTGGCATGAGTAATTAAAAATACAAGATAAACTTTATCATTCTGGACAAAGTGGCCTTTGGAAGTCAGAGAATATGGAGAGGGAGAGTCTTGGAGAGGAGAGAGCTTGAGAAAGTAATCTTCTTATTCTATGAATGAATGAACACGTATAAATTTCAGGCTTAATGTTAAGTTGCACATTCACAAAATTGACCCAAAGCAGCATAGTAAAATATTTTGAACTTTCCTATGACTCAGGTCTCAAATTAAATCTTAAGTGTTGCATAAGTAGGATAGTGAAAAAACATAGCAATATCTTTGCAAACTGATCTTGAAACTTTTTACATAAAATTAATAAAGAGTCATGGGGTAAAACTACAGAAGAGATATGAGCCCTGCAAAATTGCAGCTATGGTTAGAAAACCTAATCTCAAAACAGGCAAAGTGGGGACCAAAGGGAGGCCCAAACTTGACCTGTACAATGTCCACTTGTATACCTAATCTGGAATTGTACCCCACATCTTTAAAATAAAATATATAAATAAAGATATCGACAGATCTGTTGTTTGTAAATTTGCTTTCCTCCATGTATGATGGTTTCCACAGACACTTCAACAGAGATCAATTTATTATTTTCATGTCCTGACCCTTGGCGAATGGGGATGCTACTCATAAAATTAAAAAACATATTTTCCTTTAACAGTGAGCCTAAGGTCCCTTAAACAATGAGCCATCAGATCTCCTTGATGGCATCCTGACGTCTAATTGGCTGAAGGGGCATGGGTAACTTTGATCACTAGGGATTTCCCCTCCTGCATCTATTGTTCACCAGATTTGTAAACTTACTCAATTGCTCCTATAAATAACATAAACCTAAGACTGGTGTTTGAGGTGTTTTCGGACTCTGCATTTTGGTAGAACATCTGACATCAATCAGACCGTAAACAGTCCCCCATTCCAGAAACTGAGTAAGACAATCTCAACACCTCTGTGATTCAATTCCCCAACCAATCAGTAGTCCCAATTCTTTAGTCCCCTATGCATCAAATTACCCTAAAAATCTCTAGCCTCTAAATTCTCAGAGAAGCAGAATTTGAGAAATATCTCCTGTCCTCCTCACTCAGCTGCTTTGCAATACTAAACTCATTCTCTACTGTAACAGCTGCAGTCAGTCTTGGTTTTTCTGAGCAGTGGGCATAAGAACTCAATCAGGCTGTAACAAATTGAAACTAAAATCATCACCCAAAGAAGATGAGACAGCACTTTTAGTATGACTCTAACCAGGCTGGTCTAGCCAAACCAAACTTAAAAAAAAAAAAATCAGCATTCACCAGAGGATATTAATAGGACCCTGAGTATAGCAACATACTATACACAATGCCGAGAGAACAATCCAAAATTATACCACATATCAAGAACCAGGAAAATCTGAAAAATCAACACAGAGAAAAAGGCAACATATGCCAACCTCAAGGTGATCCAGATTTTGAAATTGTCAAAGAATTTAAAGAAGTGATTATGAGAGAGGAAAAAGGAAGAAGCCAGTTAGGCAGTTAGGGTGGGTCTCCAGTAGGACTTCATTTTACCTGGAGAAACAGCTGCAAGCTGCAGGTTCTGGACAAAAGCCACACCCATTCCCTTTTCACTTGCTTTCTCCCTTTTTTGTGCACGTTTACCTAATTGGCCCTTTTTTAATCCTCTCCCCATCGTCCCTTTACTCTATCATATCATCTTTTTAGTCCTTACTACTGACAAATTAGGTTAGTGTATTTTTGGTCCCTACCACCAACAAATAGGCAAACCCGAGTATTATGTTAACCCCCAGCCTGGCCTCAGCAGTCTCTTTTTTGGCCCGGGCAACCGACTTGGGGGCTTGGCAACCCTCTTGGGGGCCTGGCAACCCACTTGGAGCCCCCTCTCACTGTGAGAGCTGCTAACACTTGCTTCTTGAATAGACTTCGACTTGCTCACCCTTTTGGTGTCCTCGATCCTTAATCCTCTTGGTCATGAGACAAGAACCTGAGATTCATCTGGGATTCATCCAGACAAGAGAGCTGTAACCTTTTCTGACTGGGAAGGGAATTCTCAAAGCAGAAAATGAGAGCTGGAACACTCCTTGGGGTCCTGCAGCTATCAGACATCCCAGAGTTCCAGGGCGCCATAATGTCCTAGGTCACCACGTGGGTCTCAGGAAACCATTGTGACCTTGGACTCATCCTTGGATCTCATGTGAGTCCCAAGCTGGCAGTGCAGTCGTGTATGACTGCAACAATTATAGCCACGCTCTAGGGGGTGAAGGTGTAGTAATGATAAATGCCATTGAAATGAAAGGAAAGATAGACATTCTAAGGAGATAAATATAAATTTTTTGAAAGTCAAATCAAAATTAAAAAAATGAAATACACAATATCTAAAATTTGAGCATTCTTCATAGCTTAGCAAGGCAATGTTCACAATGGCCTGGCAATAGCGGTGGCACTGGCAGTGGTGACTGGTTGCTCGTGGTTGGGTCCTTTTAACTGTTCCCTTTGTTGGGGGAAGTTCATTAAGATGATTCGGTGGTGGTCTGCTCCACATCATCATAAAGGGGCAGATAAGAGCAGGTACTGACGTCAGGTGATGGACAGCAGGCAGATGGGTGGGTTAGTCACAGGATGACTGCCATGTTGGGGGATCTGTCTGTGTCATGAAGGTCACAAAGGACTGATTAGGTTAATGAGTCTTATGGACGGAGGCAAATACTTAAAATAGAAAAGCGAATTAGTACAAAACAAGCTGGGAAGGGGGGACTGTAAAACAATTACCAATAGCTACCTCTGAGAAACAGTTCTGTCCCTGGCTAGTGATTAGAGGGTAAGTTAAGTTAACTGCCAGAAAAAGCATGAGATTTAGGCAATGGTAAAATGGCTGCTCATTGGGTGTATTAAATACATGTTATGTCCTTTCAATGATAAGCACACGGTGAGTGACTTAAAGTTAGATAAGCAAAAAGTATCCAATCACATTAACGAGAATAAAAAGACTGACATAAAATGAGCAAAGACAGAAGGTGTGGTATTCATTGAACTCCCAAAAGGAGAGTAAAAAGACAATGGTGCAGAAAATACATTGAAAAAATAATAGCTGGAACTTTCCAAATTAGGGGAAAGACACAAAATTACAAATTCAGGAAGCCCAGGTGATCACTTTATCACTCAGACTCTGGACTAGATATTCAACATGCTGTCCAGTCATGAGCCCTGGTTGAGAGAAGGCTCTGTAGTCATTTCTGGCTGTGTCTTGTGTTATATGTGTTATGCTTAGTAAGTGATCCCTGCCTGAGTCAAGACTCTCCAACAATACATAGTGAACCCAGGAGCCCACTGGGTTACTATGTCTTAGAGGCAAAAATCTGCATCAGAGTTCACCCAGTGCAGTGGTGACTCAGCTGCAGTGCCTTTAGAATGTGAAGTTCTCCGGGAAGCTGCTGTGGCAATGGCTTTCATCCAAGTTTCCAGAGAGCAACCAGAGATGAGGAGAGTGATCCAGGAAAGCAGTGGTAAGCAACCCTGCTCTGTGACCTGTCAGCTTCAGAATCAGGATTTGAACACAGGATCTCCAGTTGAAGAAAATAGTTATAATGAAGTAAAAAGAATAAAATGGAGAAGAGAAAAAAGGAAAAACACAACATAAATTTACTAAGAATGAACAGAGTATGCTTCAGCAGTCATTTAAAGAGAATTCTAACTCTGATTTTACAATCAGAGAAGAACTGGCCACAAAAGCAATTGTCCTTTGTGTGTAAATTACAAGCAGATCTAGAGAGAAACAGAATATTTGCTACCAGGAAACTGCATGGATTCTTTGCCCAAGATCACCCACTTATGAGCCTCCAAGAAAACCAGGTAGAATCTTACAATTATGACACTGAGCAGAACTTCTCTTGTGCCCAGGAGGTTCTGCTGGGTAGAGCTGGTTACTTTTTTCTGAAGACACAGGGGATTCCCAGTGAACAAGTTGGCTCCAGTGACTCTGTAGTTCCAGGCATCAAAAGAAAACCAAGCTATGCTTTACAGCATTAAGGTGACACAGGTAGTGGACCTTCTCCCAACTATAGATAAAAAATCTATCTTCTTTCTCCTACATCTTCTATGCAGTATTTTGAGAGAGACATGCCTGAGACAAGGGAAAGGCAGTATGCAAGGCCCCACCTTTAGCACTATGTTCACAACATTCAGGAAAAGAGGTAGCAGTAGGAGGAGCAAAGGGTCCATTTCTATTATTCACTATTTCAAGGAAAGCAACAGAATGGTTGGGAATATCATCTTCAGTAGCCTCAACAGCCTCAGAATTCCCATTAGAAGTTGGTCTTCCAGAATCAGTTTCTAATGCATCTTAGTTCTAGGGATTTAGGGCAGCAGGTGCCCTTCCTTTAGACACAGCAGCAGAACTGATGTTCTCAAAGTAACAGAGTCCCTATGCTCTCAGTTGTAAAATGTACCTTCACAAATAATGATCAGGTCTCCACCAATGACTCTTAGGCAAGATATGCAGCAAGCATCTGCAGAGCAACACAGGTCCCAAATCCAGCAGCTTTGGGATGAAGAGTCTGTGCAAAGATTCACTGCTGGGACCAGGAATGTGGCTCCAGGAAACGGTGCTGATTCAGAGAGCATCAGCCACAGGTCATCTCACAACTATCCACAAGAAGCCCAAGGCAAAGGACTCTCCAGAGTTTTCACATAAAAATGTTGACTTCAGGACGTCTTCATGAATTGTTATCTCTTATGGTAGAGTAGAGCGTTTATCAGTGGTATAGCCCTTGACCTTGCAGCTTATAGTTCCTCGAAGAAGGTTGAGTTAGAATTTGGAGTACAAAACCAAACAGCACGACAATCAAACAGCAAGACAATCCCCACTGACAGCAATTGATAAATCCAGAGGAATTTGTGCTTCAAAAGACAGAGGCTCTTGCACAACCCTTGCCTCAGACACTGTCTCCTCCTCAGAGATAAGCTACACAACAAGAGGTGCAAGAATATGAAGGACCCCACAGCAGTAGCCTTTGCATGGAGGGGTTTACTTCTAACTTTGAAATGATTTTTGTAATTTCAAACTTTAGGACTGGAATCATTTCCCAAGTATTCTAGAGAGTTATGTCAGTTGGAGTAGGTGCTGCCGGTGCTGCCATATGCAGCTGTTCAGGCTCTGTGCTCTGCACACCAGGCAGCACCATTCACACAATTTTGTCAGTCTTCTAGGAGAACAACTTTTACTGAATAGCAGAGTTTCTTTTGGGGTGTTTTGTGTAAAAGCATATCCACTATATGAGGGGCCCCCCAAAATGGAATTATCTTTTTTAGGGTGGACCCCCCTCGCAGTACACTCGGAATATGTTCCTCCAGATCAGTCAACCAAAGTTTTTATCTGGAAGCTTTGAGAAGGTTGTGTCATGATTTACAGAAGAAATGTCCTGAGTTGTGGCAAACAGGTGACTGGTTCTTCCACCACAACAACGCACGTGCCCACACCATGCTGAGTGTTCAGCAATTTTTGACCAAAAACGGTATAACTGCATCAGCCCGATGTCCCAACCTCCCTTTTCACCCCATCTCACCCTGCGCGATTGTTTTTGTTTTCACAGATTAAAAAAAAAAAGTCCTTAAAGGGAAACGTTTTGCCGATGTGGAAGATACCTTGTAAAAACTAAAAACAGCAGAAGCACTAAAAGGCATTGAAATTGGCAAGTTCAAAAACTGTTTCGATTATTGGAAAAGCATCTTGATAGGTGTATTGCATCAAATGGACAATACTTTGAAGGTGACTGAAGTTTAAGCAAGTAAGAATATATGCACAAATTTTTATAAATAAATTCTGTTTGGGGGAGGTCCCCCTCATAGAGTGCTCTTTATATTATTTATTTCCATTTCATTTTTGACAATATTTAATAATTTAATTTCAAAACTGTTAGGTAAAAATATTATATATATATATCCCAGCAGGGCCTCCAAAATGTTGGGTCAGACTTGCCGGGGTGGAGTTGTGCAATCTGGTGCTTCATGAAAGATGCAAAGAATTACACAAAAGTTAGATTAGAAAACATAGCTTATTTAGAAAGTAGATGAGAGAGAGAGAGAGACAGGTAGAGAGAGAGATAGAAAGAGAGAGAAGAAAGAGAGGAGATTCACCTCTCCAAGGTAGGAGAGGGGGCCAAAACCTAGGAAACATGGCAGTGGGCATAGCCCAAAGAGCACATGGCCACACCAGAGCTTAGTAAAGCAATGGCGATGGGCCCTTTGCAGTTGAATCATTTTAAACTTTCCCTTTGATGGGAGAAGGTTGTCAAGGTGATTGGGTGGTGGTCTGCTTCACATCATCACGCAGGGGACAGGTAAGTGCTGGTACTGACATCAGGTGATGGATAGCAGGCAGATGGGTGGGTTAGTCACAAGATTGCTGCCATGGTGATAAGGTCTGTGTCATGAAGGTCACAAAGGGCTGACTACGTTAACTTGTGTCTTATGGGTGGAAGCAAATACTTGAAATAGAAAAGCTAATTAGGGCTGGACTCGCGGCTCAGCCTGTAATCCCAGCACTTTGGGAGGCCAAGGTGAGTGGATTGCCTCAGCCCGCGGGTTCGAGACTCACCTAGGCAACTTGGCGAGACCTCATCGCTACAATAAGTCAAAAATTAGCCGGGTGTGGTAGCATGCGCCTGTAATTCCGGCTACTCAGAAGGCTGAGGTGGAAGGATTGCTGGAACCCAGCAGGTCAATGCTGGGGTGGCCGTGAGCATGCCACTGCACTCCAGTCTAGGCGACAGAGAGAGACTCCAACTCAAAAAAAAAAAGAAAGGAAAAGCTAATTAGTACAGTACAAGCTAGGGAGGAGGTTGTAAAACAATTATCAACAGCTTCCTCTGAGAAACCGGTCTGTCCTTGGCTAGTGATTACCGGGTAAAGTGAACTGCTAGGAAAACAATGACAAAAGTTATTAGAAATAATAACTGTATTTAGCAAAGTTGCAAAATTAAAGATCAGTTGTATCTCTATATCCTAAGTATGAACTAACTATCCAAGAATGAGTTTTATCAAAAGAATGCCATTCACAATAGCATAAGAGTAAAATACTTAGGACTAAATTTACCAAAAGATGCACAAGACTTGCACATTGAAAATTGTAAAACATCGCTGAAAGAAATTAGAGAAAATCTAAGTAATCTAAGAGATACTCTATGTTCATGGGTTCCAAGACACAGTGTTGTTAGGCAGCTCTCCCCAAATTGGTCTACAGATAAAACACCTGAGACCCAACCCCCACCAATACAAAATACATTCATGTAACTGACATGCATGTGTACTCCTGAATCTAAAATTTTTTTTAAAAATGGAAAAAGAAAGCAAAATCAAAAGATCTCAGTACCGCCACCATCACCAACAAAAATCCCTATTGAAATTCCAGCAGTCCTTTTTTGCAGAAAATGGCAATCCAGTTCAAAATTTGGAAAGCAAAGGATCGAGAATTGTCAAAACAATCTTTTGAAAGAAGAAAAATGTTGGTGAACTTGCACTATCCAGTTTTAAAACTTTCTATAAGTCTGCAGTAACCAAAACATTGTATTATTGGCATAAGGACAGGCATATATAATTCAGTGGAATTGATTTAAAAGTTCAGAAATAACCCATATATATGATTAATCATTATTTTTAATTATGATTAATTATTCTTTTTAAAGCAATTCACTGGAGTAAAAGATAGTCTTCTTAACAAATAGTTCTGGGACAATTGGATAACTACATGGAAAAAGACCACATTAGATCTTTACTTCATACCATACAAGATTTTAACTCATAACCAACTGTAACTCTAAATGTAATAGATAAAACTCTAAACTTTTGAAAGAAAACAGAATCAAATCTTTGTGACCTAAGGTTAGGTAATGTATCTTGCATCCAAAAATAAAACCACAATACATAAAAAAGAAAAGTGGTAAATTGTGCTTCATTGACCCAATATTTCTACACATCAAAAGACACCACAAAGAAAAAGAAGAGACAATAGTAAAGACACTAGTGAAAATATTTGCAAATCATATATCTGATAAGGGCTTGTATCCTAAAGATAAGAAAATTCTTACAACTACATAGCAAAAGGACAAATAAACCAATTAAATTATCAAGACCTTAATAAATGTTTAACCAATGAAAAAGTACAAATACTAGATCCATTAAGTACATGAAAAGAAGCTCATCTTTATTTGGGAAATCGAAATCTAAACCACTTCACATCCATTTGAATGATTGTAATCAAAATGGCAAACAATAAGAAGTGTTTATGAGGATGTGGAGAAACTGCAGCCCTTATACATTGTGGGTGGAAATGTAAAATGATGGAGCCACTCTGAAAAAACATTTTGGCAGTTTCTTAAATGTCTACATAAACTTACCATATGGTTGTATTCCTACGAATTTATTCAAGATAAATGAAAACATATGTTCCCATAAAAAGTTGTTCATGAATATATGCAACAGCATTATTCTTAAAAGCCACAAACTGAAACTAGCCCAAATGTCTACAAATCTGTGAATGTGTAAACAATATGAAGCATATTTATACAAAATGCTATCGAGCAATAAAAAGAACTAAAGACTGATAATGCTACAACATAGATGAATCTCATAAACATTATATTATCGAAGGAAGCCAGACACAAAAGACTATATAGTGTTTTATTTAATTTATACGAAAAGTCCCTAAAAGGCAAATTTGATGATTATCAGAGTCTGGTAGTGGGAATGGAGATTGACTGCAATGGGAAATACTCTAAAATTTGATTTTGGTGATAGTTGTACAACTTTGTAAAAATCATTGACTTTTTGTGGTAAGTAAACTGGTGAGTTTTATGGTAAACTAATCATACCCCAAAACTGTTAGAACAAAAAAGAAACAAAATTAACCCAAAGAAGGTAGAAAATAATAAAGAGCAGAAATTGTTATAATTGATTGATAATCAATAAAACTAAAGGCTATTGGATTTTTTTTTTATTTTTGGAGATGATGTCTTGCTATGTTGCCCAGGCTGGCTATTTATAGGTGTGATCATAGAACACTACAGCACCAAACTTATGGGCTCAAGCAATTTTCATGCCTCAGCCTCCCAAGTAGCTGAGACTATATGCGCATGCCACCACGACTGGATGGGTCTTGGATAAATAAAATTATTAAATCTCTGGCCATTTGCCAATACCAAAAGAGAAAATACACCAAATACCAATATCGGGAGTAAAAGGAGTTATGTTACTAGAGACCCTAAAGGGATGAAAAGGATAATAAGGAAATATTATGATCACCTCTATTCCCAGATCAAGAATTATTTCATGTGTACATAAGACTTTTGTGGCCAGCCCTTTCCTTGATTATTACTACAACAGTTATCATTTATTCTCTTTTCTTTTCTCATTAATAGGCTCTGCAGAGTTTGTAATCAAATTTTCTCCTGAGAGTTTCCACCAGCTCCTTACTCAAGAGACTTTTTTCCAGATTCTCCAGTCAACTATCTGGTTAATTTAGAATAGTTTTTAACTTGAACCATATCAGCGTTTCAGTTGTGTTGTGGGAGGGAACTTTGTTTTCAACATTTGTGGAAGGAGAAAGAATTATTTTTCCAACTATCTTTTATAAGGAGTAAAGGGTCTGAAAAAGATCCCTTGTCTGAAATCTAGTTTAGGGAGTGATCAGGCAATAGGGGGATTAGACAGAGATCAAAACTGACTCATTCATTAACAGGAATGAGAAAAAAGCCAAAAGACTCAGTGATTATAAGGAAAATACTGTATAGCTATCAATGAGTAAGATTTAATATGTATTAAGTCTTTTTACAAGTGAACACCATGATTGGGGTGGGGAAAGTTATCTCCAACTTTCAAGTTCTTTGTTACAGAATTCAGAGAGCAAGAGATTCTGCTATCACTTAGAAATCAGAAAATTGTAGCAAACTCTGTTAATTGTTTGCAGTAGCAGGTGACTGGTAAGGGAAAAAAGCTGCTGCAAAATCCCTGTTTACCAAAGCCAATATATAAGCCACTGTAGCTGGAAAAAAGATGGCTTCTGTTTCTCTTGCACTTTTCAAATCTCAATGAAGGCCATCTTTCTAGCATAACACATAAAACATTGAAATTCCTGCTGATAAGGAGGTTTAGGAAAAAAATATCTATTTTCCAGCCACTGAGATTCAGGGGAGAAAAGCAAAGTGGCTGGGAATGAATGTGCATTGCAAGAAAACACAATCTCTATCCCACAGCATTTTGGAAAACATAGTCACATGCAAATATGGGTTCACTGTGATAAGAGCTTCCCTTATAGTAAGCTTATAGTGTTGGTTTGTTTTAATATGGACTCTATAAAGTAAGTATATTACATTGGATATTTAAGATGAGCATAATTTTTTTGAAACTTTTTTTTTAAAAAATCAGAATCTCACTCTGTTGCCAGGCTGGAGTGCAGTAGCACGATCATGGCTCACCACAACCTTGACCCAAGCAGAATTTTTAAAAATTTTTTTAAATGTTTGAGATGTGTTGGCTGACATGAGCACAGATTTTGAAGTGTAAAAGGACTGAGTTCAAATCTCAGCTTGGAATCTTCCCAGCTGTGTGACTGAGGCAAGTTATCTTTTTCTGAACCTCTATTTCCTCATCTGTGAAACTAAAATAAAGATACCCATGCCACAGGGTCTTTATGATAATTAGCAGTAAGAGCGCCTCTTATTTGCTCCATGAGTGAGGGAAGTATTTCCACTCTTGGGTTACATGAATGGGCAAGCACATGATAATACTGAACAGATAATATTGACAGCAGTTTACTAGTCACCTATATTCACAACCTGGGGGAGGAGAACACTTCATTCCGCAGAGGGGCCACATGGGGTTGAATTTGGACATCCAGGAGCTGTGGGAGGCAGGCCTTTTCGTATTAAGAGGGCTGGGTGCCCCTTGTTTTTCCTGGAAGGATTTGATTGGCTTGTTTAATTATGTGGGCAGGTAGGAAAGTTAAACCTGCTGCTCCGAAATAAGCAGAAACTGATAAAAAGGGTTGTTTAACTAGGGACCTTATTCACAGATACAGCATGGCGGGGGAATTCATGGACCGACCATTTTGAAGCCCTCTCTATTTCACCAGATATCAAGAAGACAGCACTTTATATTAATCCTTAACTGTAGGTCTTATACCACAGATACATAAAGCATCTCACACACAAATGAAATTTCTTTACAGGCACCTTGGCAATTGCACAAAACAAACAAGTCAAGGATGATTTCTTCTGAGATGTAAGTTGGTATTTAAAGCTATTAAAACTACAGGAAAGCTCATAAACTAAACGTCTATTTGGTGTCCTCTTTTAGAGTACATTCTTGTAATTTAGGAAAATTCTAAACATCACTATTTATTGGGGAAAATGACCCTGAAATATATAACCTGGATAAAATGAAAGGAAAAAGTTGTTTTCCCTCCAAACAGATTACAAAAGAATAAGGTCTGAATGAGAACCGGTGGTCATAACCACTCTACTTTGGTGCCTGCTAATGAAGCAAGCATCTCTTCAAAACAGGCTGATGGTACAGGAAAGTACTTGAAGCTTTTACAAATGAACAGAGAATGCACATATTTTACTGGCCATATATTCTGAGACCAAAAATACACATGTGTGAGATTTGTTTCTTTTTAAATCTCAGGAACCCATGAAATTTTTGGAGCTACTTGACCCTGGGAAGCATATGTACCCTCAGGGGGACTGGTCCTGTGTAGCCTCTCTCTGTACAGAAAGGTCAGTAAATGATCTTCTTCTTGATCTTGTTTGGTGTCCTTGGAAGAAAGAGGGCATCAGTCTCATCCTCCAATGCTTTGGGGGTGTGGATTATACCAGTCTATAAGAATCATATTTTAGCCGGGCTCGGTGCCTCAGCCCGTAATCCCGCGCCTTTGGGAGGCTGAGGTGAGTGGATTGCCTGAGCCCGCGGGTTCGAGACCCGCCTGGGCAGCGAGACCTCACCTCTACAATAAATCAAAAAATTAGCCGGGCGTGGTAGCGCATGCCTGTAATTCCGGCTACTCGGAAAGCTGAGGCGGAAGGATCGCCGGAGCCCGGCAGGTGGAGGCTGCGGTGGCCGGCAGCGGCCACTGCACTCCAGTCTGGGCGACAGAGTGAGACTCCAACTCAAAAAAAAAGAATCATATTTTATACTTGCACTATGTGCCAGACTCTGTGCTAAGTGTATGACCAAATTTCACTTCTATCCTGAATGCAGCTTTTATAATGCCTGCTTAATAGGGAGCTATTACTTAGAAAGGTTAAATAACTATGAGTTAAGCTGTGCCACTCATAATCTGGTCAGCCTATGGTTTCCTGTGCCGCGTGTTACAAATTATTGCTCAAATGACAATGTTTAAATTTGCCTTTAGGGGAAAGGCCCACACAAAAATATTTTGGTAAAAGTTGTTTTTTGTTGCTGGGCATGGTGGTTCATGCCTGTAATCCCAGCACTTTGGGAGGTAGAGGTGAGAGGATTGCCTGAGTCCAGGGGTTCGAGATCAGCCTGGGCAACTTGGAAAGACCTTGTCTCTACAATACATCAAAAAATCAGCCAGACGTGGTGGTACACACCTGTGGTTCCAGTTACTTGGAAGGCTGAGGTGGAAGGATCACCTGAGCCCAGCAGGCTGAGGCTGCAGTGGTCATGAGCATGCTACTGCACTCCAACATGGGTGCCAGAATGAGACACACACACACACACACACACACACACACACACACACACACACACACACACACAAGATTATATTTGTTGCTTGTACAAAACATTCAATTCAGGAGTTAGTTAAGGAAACTAATAATGATGTTGCTTTATTGTTACACAGAAAGAGCTATTTTTTCATTACTACTATGCTAAGGAAACATTCTTTGAGAACCTGCGGGCCAGGCACAATGTTAGGCACTCTCATATTGTGTTATCCCAGTAAGTCTTCAGAGCATTTCTTCAGTACAATTATTCTCATTCTCAGTTTACAATGAAAAAATTATGATGGGTACTGGTTAATGGCTCGCCCCATGTCTTTGTTTGAGATGCCATAACAAAATATCATAAGCTAAGTAACTTATAAACAATAGAAATTTATCCTCACAGTTCTGGAGGATAAGAAGCCCATTATCAAAGTGCCAAAGTCACACAAATCTGGTAAGGGCCTACTTTCTGGTTTATAAACGGCACTTCTATACATGTCCTCATGTGGTGGAAGGGGTTTTTCTAGGGTCTTTTTTTTTTAATGAGAGCACTAATCCCATTCTTGAGGACTCTTTCTCATGACCTAGGTATCTCTCAAAGCCCTCCCTCCTAATATCATAACCTTGGGGATTAGAATTTCAACATATAAATTATTGTGGGTGGGGACCCAAATATTTAGATCATAGCATTCCACCCTCAGATCTTTCAAATTCATATTCTTTTCTCATGCAAAATACATTCACTCCACCACAATGGCCCCAAAAGTCTTAACTTGTTTTAGTATCAACTCAAAGGTCTAAAGTCCAAAATCTCATCTAAATGTCAGGTACATCAGATATGGGCAGTAAGATTCATTCTGAGGCAATTTCTTTTCCAGCTGTGAGCTTGTGAAATCAAACAAGCTTTGGGCTTGCTCATGACCTGTGACTCCTTTCTTCTTTCTATTTTTCCATTTTGAATGGGAATTTCTGTTCTATGCCTGTCACACTAGGACAGGAATACAATTCAGCCAAGTTCTTTGCTACTTTATAACAAGGATGACCTTTCTTATATTGTCTGATAACATATTCCCCATTTCCATCTGAGACTTCATTAGAATGACCTTTATCATCAACATTTCTACCAACATTCTGTTCATGACCTTAGGTATTCTAAGAATATTGAGGCTTTTAAAAAAATAGTTCTCCTTTCCTCTGGAATTATCATCAGAATCATCCTTTATGGTTCATTCATAGCAATGTAGACTTTTTTCTAGCATGCACCTTAACACTCTTCCAGCCTCTACCCTTTACCCAGTTCCAAAGTCACTTTCACATTTTTAGATATTGTTACAGCTGCACTCCCACTCTTGGTACCAAGTTTCTGTCTTAGTCCACTCAGTCTGCTACAAACAAACAAACAGACAAACAAACCACTTTAGACTGGGTAGCTTATAAACAACAAAAATGTATTTCTCACAGTTCAAGAGGCTGATAAACCCATGATTAACCCACTTTTTGGTTCATAGATGGTGCCTACTGCTTGTGTCTTCACATGGTGAAAGGGATAAGGGGTCTTTCTGGGGACTATTTTATAAGGGCACTAATACCATTCATGAGGTCTCTGCTTTCATGACCTTATCACCTCCTGAAGGCACCACCTTTTTTTAATATATTTTTTTATTTTAAAATTGTGGGGTACAGTTAAGGGTTAGGTATACAAATATTCATTGTGCAAATATTTATTGATGAGGTGGGCACCACCTTTTAATACCATCACACTGAAAATTAAGATTTTGATATATAAATTTTGGGAGGGATACAGACTTTGATAGCATTCTGGAACTGACACACATTGGCTCTTGAGAGCTAATTTTGTGCATTTATTCCTTGAAATTGGATATTATGGAGTATTTACACCATGGAAATCAGAAAACTTTACAAAGTATATGCTCCCAGGCCTCTCCTTTGACCCTTAATGATTTGTAAATATTTATTAATACACCACTGCCCAAGTTAAGTTTCAACTCTAGTTTATTTCTAGCTACTGATTCTGTGATTTTGGTTTAGTTTCTTATCTTCAATTACTAATTGTTTTTATAAGAAAATAAGAATTGATTTTGTTTTGTTTTGTTCTAATTCAAAAGTCATCAGACAACCCTGGAGTCATTCTAATGTCTTATGAAAAAGGACACTTGGCTTTTCCTAAATCAACTCAAAAAGGAAAAGATTGGCAAGTGGCATAACTCTGTGAGCCTCACTTTCCTAATATATAAAATCAGTAATTAATTGTATACATTGTCTGTGTGTTTTGTGGTTTTAGTTTTTACTCGTGTGGGTTGTTGGGTAAATTAAGTCAGTCTCTTGAATATAGGCAACACTGGATATATCATAGCTATTTTACAAGTTTCTTTAGAAAAGTCTTTCATAAAAAAGAGTTTGAGAAAGACACTGTGCATTCAGTGGGTTTAGTATGGCAATATTATTAGGAAGAGACTTTGTAAAGGAGGAACACGTGAAATACTCATTTGATAAATATCTGTCAGAAACACTTTCTTTAGAATGCATATTAATGCTACTGCCAATCCCTTTCTTATAGTATTATGGTAAATGTTCAGGGTACTACTACATGTGATAGTCTGTTCTGTTTCTGTGATAAATCACTTAGTATGATAGACTCTAAATCCATTCAAGTTGCTGCAAAGTCCATATGTTTGTCCTTCTTTATGACTGCATAATATTTCATTGTGTGTATGTACCACATTTTTTATCCAGTCCAGTTTTGATGAACAGCACGGTTGGTTCCATGTTTTTGCTATTGTGAGTTGTTCTGCAATAAACATGCACATTTAGGTATTTTTTTGTAGAATAATTTGAGTTTCTCCAGGTATATTCCCAGTAGGGGGATTGCTGGGACATTTAGAAGTCCAATGTCTAGTTCTTTTAGAAAACGTCACATACGGAAGGATCACCGGAGCCCAGCAGGTCGAGGCTGCAGTGGCCGGGAGTGGCCACTGCACTCCAGTCTGGGCGACAGAGTGAGACTCCAACTCAAAAAAAAAAAAAAGAAAGAAATCGTCACACTCTTTTCCAAAGAGGTTGCACTACTTTGCACTCCCACCAGCAGTGTAGAAGCGTTCCTTTTCCTCTGCCTCCTTGCCAGCATCTACTGTTGTTCATTTTATTAATGATGGCCATTATAACTGGGATTAGGTGATATCTCAATGTGGTTCTGATTTGCATTTCTCTGGTGATTAGTGAGGCTGAGCACTATTTCATGTGTCTGTTGGCTGCCTGTATATCTTTTTCTGAGAAGTCTCCATTCATGTCTTTTGCCCACTTTTTAATGGGGCTATTTGTTTTGTTTTGTTTTCCTTTCAGCACGTTTGAGTTTCCTGTATATCCTGGATATTAGGCCTTTGTCAGATATACAGTTGGCAAATTTTTTTTTCCCATTCTGTGGGCTATCTCCCTGCTCTCTTGATGATTTCTTTTGCTTTGCAGAAGCTTTTCAGTTTGATGAGGTCCCATTTGTTCTATCTTATCTCTTATGACATGGGCACTTGGGGTTTTGGTCAGGAATTAGTTGCCAGTTCCAATTTTCATAAGGGTGTCTCCTGCACTTTTCTAAGGTTCTCATAGTTTAAGGTTATACATTTAGGTCTTTGATCCATTTAGAGTTGGGTTTTGTGTATGGTGATAAGTAAAGGTCCTGTTCAATCTTCTGCATATGGTCAGTCAGTTTTCCCAGCACCATTTACTGAATAGGTTCTCCTCTCCCCAGTGGATGTTGGCAGAGACCTTGTCAAGCATGTTGCTTGAGAAATTGAGGTTTTGCTTCTGGAATCTCTATCCTGTTTCACTGGTCCATAGGCCTATTTTTGTATCAATACCAAGCTGTTTTGATTATTGCAGCCTTATAGTAAAGCTTAAAGTCTGAAAGTGTGATACCTTCCCAAAGTGTTTCTTTTGCTAAGGATTGTTTTGGCTATTTATGATCTTTTATGTTTCTCTATGAATTTCTGTATTGTCATTTCCAGGTCTGAGAAAAATGATGTTGGTAATTTAATGGGTATTGCGTTGAATCTCTAGATTGCCTTTGGTAGGATGGATATCTTAACAATATTGATTCTTCCTATCCATGAGTATGGAATACTTCTCCATTTGTTTGTGTCTTGGATTTCTTTGAGCAGTGTTTTCTAGTTTTCTTTGTAAAGATCTTCCACTTCTCAGGTTAGGAAGATGCCAAAGTATTTCATTTTGTTTTGTGGCTACTGTGAGTGGGAGTGTACTTTTTATTTGGTTCTCCACCTGCTTGTTGTTGGTATATAAGAATGCAACTGTCTTTTGCACATGTATTTTCTACCCTGAGACTCTGCCAAAGTCCTTTATCAGTGAAAGCAGGTTTTTGACAGATTCTCTTGAGTTTTCAAGCTATAGAGTCATATCATCGGGAAAGAGGGATAACTTAACTTCTTCTTTTCCTATTTGGGTACCCCTGATTTCCTTCTCCTAGCTCTAGCTAGGAGTTCCAATACAATTTTGAACAAGAGGGGTGAGAGTGCGCAGCCTTGTCTTGTTCCGGTTTTCAGGGGAAAGGCTTCCAGTTTCTGTCCATTTAGCAATATGCTAGCTGTGGGTTTATTGTAGATGGTGCTTAGTATTTTGAGGTATATTTCTTCTATGCCTAGGTGTTTGAGGGTTTTTATCAAGAAGGGACGCTGGATTGTATCATAAGATTTTCTGCATCTAATAATATAATCATGTGGTTCTTCTTTTCACATCTGTTGATGTATTTAATTACATTTATGGTCTTGTGGATGCTGAACCAGCCCTGTATTCTAGGGAAGAAGCCTACTTGGTCATGGTGGATGATTTTTGAGATGTGTTGTTGGATCTGATTTGCTAAAATCTTGTTGAGAATTTTTGCACGTATGTTTATTTGGGCAATTAGCCTGTAGTTCTCTTTTTTGTTGGATCTTTACCCAGTTTGGGTATCAGTGTGATATTAGCTTTGTAAAATAATTTGGGGAAAATTCCATCTTTCTCAATTGACTAGAAATCTTTCAATAGGGTTGGTATCAACTCCTCCTTGTACATTTTGTAGAATTCTTCTGGAAAACCGTCCTGTCTAGGGGCTTTTATTTATAGGTAGTTTTCTTATAAATAGAATTAATTTCCTGGGGTTATTATTGGTCTGCTTAGTGTCTCAATGTCTTCTTGTTTCAACCTTGGGAGGTTGGGTGATGCAGGGAAGTCCTCTATTTCATTTAGGTTATCAAGTTTGTTTCCATATGGGTGTGCATAGTAGTCTTTGATAATATTTTGTATTTCTTTGGGGTTGGTTGTGATTTGATCTTTTGCATTTCTGATTGTGTTTATTTGGGCTTTGTTCTCTTTTTTTTTTTTCAATCATTCTGGCTAGGGGTCCAGCAATCCTGTTGATTCTTTCAAAGAACCAGTTTTCTGTTTTGTTGATTTTTTCTATGATATTTTTGTCTTCTATGTCCTGAATTTGGGCTTTTACTTTGGTGATCTAGATTCTTGTGATAAAGTTAGGGTTTTGGTGATCTTGTCCTTCCAGCGCCCTTAGGTGATTTGTTAGGCTGTTAACTTGTAATCTTTCCATTGTCGTCATTTGTGTTCGTAGAGATATGAATTCCCATCTTAGAACTGTTTTCCTGGCATCCCAGAGGTGTTGGTAAGATGTTTCTTCATTTTATTTTGTTTCCAGGAATTTTTAAATTTCTTTTTGACTTTGTTGTTGACTCAGTAATCATTCAGCATCATGCTGATTTGTGTCCATGTCTTTATGGGTTTTGGGGGAATTTTGTTGGTGTTGATATTTATTTTTATTCCCCATCTGAGAAGGTGCGTGGCAGTATTTTGATATTATAGAATTTGTTTATGCTTGATTTATGGCTGAGGATGTGATTGATCTTGAAGTATGTTTTATGTAGTGGTGAGTAGAATGTATATTTTGTGGTTGTTGGGTGGAATAATCTGTAGGTAACTATTAAGTCCATTTAGTAATGCATAAAGTTGAGGTTCCAAATCTCTTTGCTGATTTTTTCCCCTCAATGATCTATCTAGGGCTGTGGGGGGGTATTTAAGTCCCAAGCTATAATAGTGTTAGAGTCAATATCTTTTTTTAGTTTACTTAGTAGTTGCTTTGTAAAGCCTGGTGCTCCTGTGTTGGGTGCATATACATTTAGGATGGATATCTCTTGTTAATGGATTGAACTTTTTATCACTATATAGTGTTCTTCCATATCTTTTTACATTTTTGATAGCTTAAAGGTTTTGTCTGATATTAAGATCACAACTCCTGCCTTCTTTAGTGATTCATTTGCCTGGAAACTTGTTTTCAATCTCTAAATTTGAGTCTGCCCCTTGTGGTGAGATGAGTTTTCTGGATGCAGCAAATTATTGGGTCGTGGTTTTTTTTAATCCAATTTACCATTAAGTGTGCTTTCAGTTGTGCATTTAGTCCATTCACATTCAGGCTGATATTGAAATGTGATTGTTTATCCTTGTCATGAGGTTCTTACAAAGTTTTTGTTTGTTTGTTTCTTTGTTTTTAGCTTTCAGGTTGATGTATGTGTGTGTTTTCAAGTCTGCTGTTGCTATGTATTCTCAGTTGATTCTGTGTTCTGCTGTTCTCTTGGAAAGTGCATGGTCATTCCTTTTTTCTTTTTTCTGTGCTAAATACCTTTTTAAATGCCTCCTGTACAGCTGGTCTGGAAGCTGCATAATCTCTTAGGGATTGGATATCTAGGAAGGTTTTTCATTCTCCATTGCTATGAAGCTGAGCTTGGTTGGGTAGGAAATTCTCGGTTGAAATTGTTTATTTTGAGGACTTTGAATATTGGACTCCAGTCCCTTCTAGTTTGTAGTGTTTCTGCCAATAGGTCTGCTGCTATTCTGATTGGTTTTCCCCAGTAGGTAGTCTGACCTTTTTCTCTTGCTGCCTTTAGGAGTTATTCTTTTGTGCCTACTTTGTGTAGGAGAATTACTATGTATCTAGAGATTGATCTTCTCATTTGATGTCTTGTGTGGGTTCTCTGTATCTCTTGTGTTTGAATGGTCACATCTTTGCCGAGATGGGAACAGTTTTCTTGGGTAACCTCCTGGAATGCTTGAATGCTTGATCCAAGGTGTTCTCCATTTCCCTTTGTTCTTCCAGGATACAAATCAGGTGTAGTTTCAACTTCTTGATATAATCACACATCTCTTGGAGGCTTTATTCTTTCTTTCTGAGTTTTCTTTTTTCCTTTTCTCTTTCTTTTTATTTTTAAAATATTAGATTGAAGTTTATTACAAGTCAAAAATTATAATGAATGAATTATACATACTGAATTACATCAAAATAATCTTTAAACCATATAAATAAACAATACATAATTGTTTTACACATTTTTGCTTCATTTTATGATAAATCAATAAATCAAAACCCACAAAGACATGGACACAAATCAGCATGATGCTGCTTTTCTCTTTTTTTATTATAAAGATGGGAGTACAATTCAGTGTTAGGTATACAAATGTTGATTATGCAGGTACCCTTGTTGATGAGGTGTGCTCCTCCCTTCCCTAGCAGTTTCCCTCAACTGCCACTCTCACCCCCCTCCCCTGACAGATTCCCACTACTGTCAATCCCTTTCTTATAGTATTATAATTATTCAAGGTCAGTTTATGAGAGAGAACATATAGTACTCTGTTCTTTGTTTCTGTGCTAGATCACTGAGTATGATCAACTTTCTGAGTTTTCTTTCCATGTTTTTGACAGATTGGGTTAATTCCTTGTTTTGATCTTCAAGTTCTGCGATTCTTTCTACTGCTTGATTAGTTCTGCTTTTCCATGCTTGTTATCTTGCTATTTATTTCCTGGATGAAATTTTTTTATGGCCAAAATCTCTGTTACATGTTCTTCTGGTGTTGCATCTTGTCTTTCTTGAATCTTATTCACTCTTTCCATCCATTCCCTAATCCCCGTTGTATTCTGGGGCCAGCCCTTGGTGACTTCCATTGTTTGAGCTCTGAGGTATGATTTTTTTTTCAGGTGTTTTCTCTTTGCAACACTAGGAATTACCTGTGTTCCTTTGCTGATTTTTCCTGATTTTTAAGAGGGCTCTTTCTTTTCTCTTTAGTTCCATTATCCAGTTGCAGTGGTAGAGGTTTTCACTTCTGATGTTTGCTCAGTCCTCTATTCTTCCCTGATCAGGGCTCTGAATTTGTTATATTTTGAAACAGGGCTCTGGGTGGGAAAATTTGCTGTCTCTTGCAGTTTTGAGAGTTGAGTAAGGTGGGGATGGGGAACTGGGATTCAGAAACCACTTGCAAATCACAATGTTCACTGATTGTGGTATGGGTTCCCTGAGACCCACTCCCCACCACCACTCTATATGATGATTCATTGGATATGTGTGTACCCCCTGAGTCCAAGATACAGTAACAGCAATGAGAAGAACAGAGGAAAGTAGCATGAAATCAGACAGACAAAAATTTAAAATAAAAAAATTAAAATAAAAACACAGAATAAGAGCAGAAACTAAAGCAAAAAACAATTAAACATACACACACACCAAATCAAACTGGAATAACAGCAAAGCAAAACAAACAACAACAAACAAGAAAACCAAACACACACATACACACACACACACACACACACACACACACACACACACAACCCAAAATGAAAGGAGAATAAAAAGAGAAAAAGAAAAAAGTGAATGCAAATAGAACCCTCATACATGTATTCACACACACATTGAACTAAAAAAAGAACAAAACAGCAAAAACAAATTAAAAAATTGAAAGATGAACACTCAATCTTTCACATACACACATAGATAGAAAACAAAAAAAGACAGAAGAAAGAAAAAAGAAGAAAAAAGGGGGGATGCAGATTGAACCCTCACATACACTGATGCACAAAGGAAAAATATTAAAAAATTTTTAAAACCTGCCCTCTTGTGGCAGGTTCTATAGTTGTTCCTCTCAGCTGCCCCTCTGCTGTCTCTTGCAGAGTTTGGACCTCACTCACAATCTTCCCTACTTCCAGCCCAGGGAAGAAGGAGGTGATGGGGGTGGGTGGGGCTTCAGTCCTTCTCTCTCACTCTAGTATGGTCAGGGGGATCCCCTCTGGAGCAGAGGTATAGGATTGTTTCTTCCCTAGGTACTGGTGGGGGGAACCCCAGCCAGGCTTATCCTGGGGTTGAGTCTTCCTATTGTGGTTGACACCAGGTTCCACCTGGGTTTGTACCTCTCAGTGGTACCCCAGCTGTGTGGGTCTGATGTTTAGAGGAGGGGGTTGGGTCAGCCCCAGACTCACTACTGATCTCTTTGGAGGTCTCCCTTGTCCTTTTCTGGCCACACCCTTTGTCCTGCAGCTGAATCAGGGTAGGGGGTGGGGTGCCTGAGACTCAGCACTTGTCCTTTCCCTCTGGAGTTTGTGCTTTCAGGATATTCCCTCTGAGTCACAGTCAACCCCTGAGTAGTTAATCCACTGATCACAGATATCAGGTCTGTTGTTCCAGGGTGAGTAAGCTGGAGAACTTTCCTGCCCAGTTTTCAACTTGGTGACAGGGTGCTTTATCTTCTTCTCCAGTGGGGCTCTGCCTCTGGGCTCCCTCTCTGTGCTCCCTCCACAGCCCTTTCTGCCAGTGTCTGGCCAGGTACTGCAGTGGTGAGGCAAATCCTGGAGGCAGCAGTCACTCTCTGCAGTTTCTTCCCAGGAAGGGCTTTGCCGATTTAAAAAAAAAGGCACCTGGCTTCTGTGCCCTTGGGAAGCACTAGGGACCAAGCAGAGCAGCTGTGGCACCAGCTTCTTAACCAGGAGGAGATCCCTGGCCACTTGCTCCCAAGTCTGTACTCAGTCAACCACTCACATGCCCACTTACTCACTGACATGTACACAAAATTTTCCATACACCACTCACATTGGGACTTGCATAGTCTGACTGGCTCCACTGCCATATTCCTGACTTCTCCATGGTGTTATTTACCATAACATTTTGAGTTGCTTTAGATGGAAAGAGTTGATCTGAGCACCTCAGTCTGTCAAAATTCTAGAAATGAGCCGGGCTCGGTGGCTCAGCCTGTAATCCCGCGCCTTTGGGAGGCTGAGGTGAGTGGATTGCCTGAGCCCACGGGTTCGAGACCCGCCTGGGCAGCAAGACCTCATCTCTACAATAAATCAAAAAAAAAAAAAATCACCGGGCGTGGTAGCACATGCCTGTAATTCCGGCTACTTGGAAGGTTGAGGCGGAAGGATCGCTGAAGCCCAGCAGGTCGAGGCTGCAGTGGCCGGGAGCGGCCACTGCACTCCAGTCTGGGTGACAGAGTGAGACTCCAACTCAAAAAAAAAAGAAAAAACAATTCTAGAAATGTAACTCTATAGTCTAAATTCTAACTATAATGTTATATGTTGCAGGTTACTTAAATAGCAAAAAATATATAATTAAAATTTTAAAATAGGGCAACCCCCTCAGGTCCCCTCCTGCTCTGAGAGCTTTTCTATCCTCTCAATAAATCCTGTTTTCAAAATAATTTTTAAAAATACTTCTCTTACTTTCTATGTGTCTTATGTAATCATTTTAGGATTGTGAAATAAACTATTTTTAAAACAAATAAATTCTTAAGAATTTATTAAGCATATAAATACATAAACTTATAAGTATTAAGCATTTTGGATGTGTCTAGCTATGTTGAACTAGATGAATACACACACACATACACACTGATATATAAGCTGAGTTCCATTAGCTGTTTTGATGGCAAAATGTTTGATGTGAGTTTTGTTAAAATATTTGTAATGAAAGAATTCATTGCAGCACTTATTATAATAGCAAAAATCAAAAACAAAAAACTACTGCCTAAGAATTGGAGACAGTAATATTAGTGTTCACTTTGCATTAACTCATTGTTCACAAAGAAGAAAGAAAAACCAGGAGGAACTACATTAAATTGTTATCATTGCTCATATCTGGCAGTGGAAAGAGGAAAGATAAACAAAAATAATTTTTTGTTAGTTTGTATGTTTTCAAAATATGAAGTTATTATTCTGGAACTGACACACATCTTTAATAACTAGGAACAAGAAAGTACAACAAAAACAAAAATTCAGGAATAAAACACCCAGCAACGCCCCTTCTGGGAATATACCCTGAGCAACACAAATCATTCTACAAAAAAGATACCTGCACATGCATGTTTATTGCAGTGCTATTCACAATAGCAAAAACATAAAACCAACCATACTGCTCATCAAAAGTGGACTGAATTTTTAAAATGTGGTACATATACATGATGGAATATTACACAGCTATAAAGAAGGACCAAATTATGAACTTGGCAGCAACTTGGATGGGTTTAGAGTCCATCATACTCAGTGATCTATCACAGAAACAAACAACTGAATACCACATGTCCTCATTCGTAAGTAGACCCTGAACATTTATCATAATAATACATGAAAGGGATTGGCAGTAGCAGGTCACTGCCAGGGGAGGGAAGAAGGGGGGCACATAATACTAATAATGGTATCTGATCCCAAACCAGGCGTAGTAAGGACCAATGGGAGGCCCAAACTTCACCTGTGCAATGACCACTTATGTATCTAACCCTGAATTGAACACCACATCTTTAAAATAAAACAAAAAGACAATATGTAATGTTTCCTATATTTGCAATATCATAAATTATATATAAAGATTTAGTCTTAATGAAGAACCTATTCAAATGTAATAGTAGAAATTCTTATAAGTTTAAGACAGTGCAATCTTGATTAAGTTGATGGTAGTAGCAGGCAATGATGGTGTCTTATTTTTCTTAAATCCTACAGTGGCATAAAAGTAACATGTTTCCCTGATAAGACCCTTTGACTTTGCACTTTGTGGATTTCAAGAAATAGTGTGTTACTAAGACAAAAAAAACTATTCTTTATTTGTGTAGGCATGTGTGTTGGATATGTTTTATATGTGCAAATATACACACAGTTACCTAAAAAATGTACTGGAATTTTTAAAAGTGTTCTAAAAATTAGAACTGCCAATATTATAGGTTAACTGCCATGGCAAACACTTGTCTAATACCATCCTCATCCCATAAGATGCCTGGTGGTAGATAGGAGTATCCACATTTTACAGAACTGAGGCTCAAGATTGTTAAGTGACCTGTTCTCAATCACAGTGTGGATCCTGGATATGTACTAGGTGAGTCCTGTGATTGTTCTAGGGAACCACAACCCTCTCTGCCACAGTGGTAGAGGGACTTTTATCAAAAACATATTCTTACACTAGAATCTGGGAATTTCAATAAACTTTTTCTTTGGGGAATAAATGACCTGAGGTAAAATCCTATGCCCTGTCATTTTGATATGTGTCAGCCTTCCATTCACACATTCCATTGTTGTAAGAAAACAAACAGACATTTTCCTCTATCAACTTAGGTTTTAATGGTCAAATGACAGGGGTCTACAAATTAACTGACACCTTAACAGGAGAAAAGGCGATGTTCATTTTCTTTTTTTTTTTATTTAAGATAATATTTATTATCGAAGGTAAAGTGTTTCTCACTTGTCATTATCTTGTGTCTTTCTCATAGATTTTTAAAAATGATAGATAGTAAACTCAATTACCTCATTATCTTCTGAACTGAACCCAAATCATATTTACCTTTACCCCTGTAGTATGAATGTTTTTTACAATTTACTATCAATTCAGGAAAGTTTTATGTGAGTCAATGAAAATATTCAAGGATAGTACATTCCATTACCCATATATATATATATATATATTTTGAGTTGGAGTCTCACTCTGTCGCCCAGACTGGAGTGCAGTGGCCGCTCCTGGACACCGCAGCCTTGACCTGCTGGGCTCCAGCGATCCTTCCACCTCAGCCTTCCGAGTAGCCGGAATTACAGGCATGCGCTACCACGCCTGGCTGATTTTTTGATTTATTCTAGAGATGAGGTCTTGCTGCCCAGGCGGGTCTCGAACCCGCGGGCTCAGGCAATCCACTCACCTCAGCCTCCCAAAGGCGCGGGATTACAGGCTGAGCCACCAAGCCCGGCAACCGCGATGTTCATTTTCATATGCACATGGGAACAGTAAATAATGAGTAACTTGCCAACTAGCCAGAGAAAAAGGTTTATATATCGATTTAACAAAAGAGGGTAGGTTATGTCTCAATGTGAAAGGTTCTATTGGGCTTTTTGATGCTAATAGAAATTTATCTCTTTCCCACCGGGAAATCTTCCTTTGGGGAGGTTTATGGCAGCTGAATTTGTGCTTCTTAGTACTAAGGGGTCAGTCTTATTTGAAACAGGAAATTCCCTCAGAGTTAACAGCAGTTTATTTTCAGGAGGTTCTACTTAAGTTTAGATAATGTTTCTTTCTGCGGTTGTTGTCTGTTCAGATGTTTTTAGATTAAAATACTCTTCATATCACTTTGGTGGGCTGCTAATTCCTTCACAGTCTTTCTAAACCTATTTCCTCTTCTGTCACGTAGGGAAAACATCTACCTTGCAGATTTTCTTTGAAGATTTCATTGAATAATACACATAAGTTTCCTGACACACTCGTGTAGGGGCCGAGGGAGAGCTTTCCCCATGGCTCTCTGAAAGTTTGCTGAAAAATCAACGTACAAAAAGGCAGATTAATGAAAGAAAAGGAATACAAATTTATTTAACATGTATGGGAAACTTCAGAATGAAGACCTAAAGATACAGGGGGAATTGTCCATTTTTATGCCTACGTTCAACAAAGTATGGACAGTCATGTAGAAACATGATTGGACAACAAAGTATGCTCAATGCTAATAGACTGAGGAAACCCAGGGAGGCTTGTCTGTCTAGATTCCTCTTGGCCTCTCTGAGCATGCATTCTTTCCTTCTGGGTATGGGGCAAGTCCCTTTCTAAAATGGGGGTCCCATGACCTACAGTCAAACAAGATAGGTCAGATTATTTATTTATGGCCAGATTTTACACAGAAAGATAAAGGGAAAGTTAGAGTAATATTTTTAGGTTTTATGGCTGGCTTTTGGGAAAACCAGTCTGGTTTCAATAAACAATATAGTTCTCTTCCTTCATTCTCTTACTGCATATTGTATCCTTTGGCTTTAGTTACTAGCCCCAGATCCATTATTCCTTGGATGAGATTTTGCCCTAAATCACACCTGCCTTGAGTTTCCTTGACTTAGCTACTCAGTTTCTGAAAACAGAGGAAAGATTTTTGTGAATCCAAAGGGAAAGTTCTAGTCACAGCTTCAACTTAGAAAGCAATTTCCTCATTATATGAATCCCCACAATTTACCACATCTCCTTTTGACTAAATCCTGAGGACATATAATGGATGCCCAACACAAGCCTGGCCTTGTACCCTCCCTTGTCTCCTACATTTTCTGCTGACCAACAACTCAGACTCAGCTCCTTCCCTCCTTTCCTCCTCTCCCACAGCAGACTCTAAATCTACTAGGCTCTATCTTCTCCCCCAGACCTTTGCACAGGAAAGATAGTAACAATCTCTCTCTGAGGCCCCTATCTGCATTCTTACTCCCAGGAACCAGAGCACAAAGAGTTCTTTTCAGGATGCTCACTCCTTAATAGTTGTCAATAAGGTTTAGATAACAATTACTATCTGTTCTCAGAAAGATTAAAACATATTCATCTTTCCTTCGTTCTAGCAGATCTTGGTGTTCGGTATGTAGGCTGTGGGCCAGAAGGTCAGGGAGTGGCCTATGGGACAAGGAGCTGCTGAAGGTGTGAAGAGGAGATGGTCTGAAAACCATGAAGAGCTGGATCAGTGAGAAAAATGGCAAGGAAACAGGGGGAATCGCTTGAGAATAATAAAGTTAAGCTGGTTTAAAGTACTAGTCCTAACAGGATGCCTGAATGAAACGCAATTGTATACCTAACCCTTAACTGTACCCCACAACTTCACAATAAAAAATAAATAAATATAAAAAAATTAATAAAATAAAGTACTAGTCCTCCCTTACACTAACTTTATAACACTGGGCTGTGTTGCCTAACTTCTCTAGATCTTTATTTCATCTGTGGTTATGGGAAAATGCTTTTTTTAGAGGAGCTATTATAAGAATTTAAAGAGAAAAAATATATATAACTAGTTGGTGTAACGCACATCAGTATCAGTAGCGTACTATTACTTGTACTGAATCTTACTTTCTTTTTAAAATATCTCATAGGCTGGGTGTGGTGGCTCACACCTGTAATCCCAGCACTCTGAGAGGCCAAGGTGGGAGAATTGCTTGAGCCCAGGATTTCCATACCAGCCTGGGCAACATAGAAAGACCTTGTCTCTGCAAAACAACAACAACAAAAAAGGTTTTAATTAGCCAGGATTGGTGTTGCGTTTGTAGTCCCAGCTACTAAGGAGGTTGAGGCAGAGGGATAGCTTGAACTTAGGAGGTTGAGGCTGCTGTGAGCCATAATTATGCCACTGCACTCCAGCCTGGGTGACAGAGTGAGACCTCAGCTCAAAAAATTAAAATAAAGTAAAATGGGAATCTCATTATTTTGTGTACTTAGTTTTTAATCTTAGAGTTATGCTTCATTTCAAATGATCTTATTTCAAAAAAAACACAAAAACATATTAAGTAAATGAAAGTACAGACTGCACAAATAGAGCAAAAACTATGACCTGATCATACTAGGTAAAACATCCACCTTCCATAGAAGGGCCCAATATTGTGGCTCTCACCTTCTAACCTCTCTGCTCCTTCCTGAGACACAGAACAATCAAGAATACAAACACCTGGTCTGTCGATTTCAGCACACTTTGAGTTTTGACTGAGGGTGATCTGACCTTTATGGGCATGTTAAGTCATCCTGTGTGTCTGGATTTTCCAGGTATGAATCATTTGGGGAACAGGATGACTGTCTCACGGGGAATTATAAATGGCACTACATATAACATAAGTAAAGTGTTGCTATAATGAATGGAAAGAGGATCAGCTTTAGTGTCAAACATACCTAGGTGTAAGTCCCAGTTTTACCATTCACAGTCAATCATTTAACATCTCAGCATCACTGATACCTAACTGAAGCCTCACTGAGAAAATGAATGTATTTATAGGACAGAAGAGATCATCAAGAAAGGTTATAATTTTTCTGTTTATGTTTCTTCCCCCTCACTAAACTCTAAGAACCTTGAGGGCAGGAACTCTACATAATTCACCTCTGTGTCCTCCACACCTAGCACCTAGCAGAGCATATACTTGTGTCAGTGTATTCTAGTTGATCAAATACATTTTTGTCAGTCCTCCCCTGAAAAAATGATGTCATTTGGCAGTTATCTTCCTAGTTCCAACAGTTCTATAAAAACTACTTACTTCCCATACAGGAAAGTAAAAATTGTCAGTATGGTAACTTTTGACTTGCTTCTTTGTTTGAGCCTTTGAATTGAATGTAGCTAGATGTGGGCCAGATGTGTTTCTTTACTTTGCATAGTAGGCTGGGTGATAGAAACATGCAACATTTAATGTACAATAGAGGCAATACAACAATATCACCATTATCCAAAAGGATGCCTTTGAATCAATTGTGAAGATGCAGATTTTATCAAAATGATTGCATGGAGTCATGGCAAAACAGAATATCTTCTTTTCTGGGTCGCTTCATGAAATTTTATGTACGCTGAAAGAATTGAAGCTCCAAGTGATTAGCTAGCTTGTCCAAAGTTACACACCTATGAACTAGAAGGAATGTGACTGGAATGCAGATATGTATTAGAATAAAGTTCAAGATTAGTATATCATGCAGAAGAAAAAATACAGCAAACACTTTCCAAAGAACATAGTGTTTGAAGTAGAGGACTATCTTATATAAATTGTAAATTTTGTACACCACTTAAAAATCCCATAACAAACAACAGCACTCAATGAAAAAATTATTTAGAAAAATACATGGTTATGGCATTTTAGTTAGTATGAGAGCATAGGCTAGGGAGTCCAAAAAGTTGAATCTACATCTCAACTCCACTCTAATCTTTTTTCTTTTTTTCTTTTCTTTTTTTTGAGAAAATAATTACTTTTTAATTTTTTTCTCTCAGATTATTCTATTTTATTTTATTTATTTTAAAGATGTGGAGTACAATTCAGGATTAGGTATACAAGTGGTCATCATACAGATAAAGTTTGGGCCTTCCGTTGATCCCCACTTTCCTGGTTTGAGATAGGGTACCCTTATTGATGTTGTGTTCTCTTCCCAACCCCAGCAGTATCCCACTATTGCCAATCCCTTGAGTATTATGGTAAATGTTCAGAGTCTGCTTATGAGTGAGAATATGTGGTACTCTGTTCTTTGTTTCTGTGATAGATCGCTGAGTATGATAGACCCTAAATCCATCCAAGTTGCTGCGAAGTCCATATATTTGTCCTTCTTTATGGCTGCATAATATTTCATTGTGTATATGTACCACATTTTAAAAATCCAGTCCAGTTTTGATGGGCAGCACAGTTGGTTCCATTCTAATCTTTAGTTTACTCTTACATAATATTACAATTTATATTTAGCATTAATACTAAGATGGTATGAGAATTAAAGGAAATGAGATGCTTAACACAGGACCTGGTTAAGTTAACCAATGCTGGTTAACTTAAAGCATTCCTTTTCCTTTTGACTCTAGGCAATGTTGAACATTAACTTCTTTGATCATAGATTAAATTTTCATTATAAAACTAAGTTTTGTGGTTGTTTCTGTCTCCTTTGTTGTGACGCTACAAGATGGGAGTTAAAGTTCAAAGCAGTTAGCAAATAATACTTTTGCAACTTTAGTGAAATATTTAGTAATTATTGCAAATCCAGACATTTGGAATGCCATACCCTTGAAAATGATTTTACTCTTCTTTAAAAAATTAGGTATTATTTTCTAGTTATTCCAACAGGTAAATATTAACACAATTATGTCAAGTTCTGCAAATAAAATTCCACTGACATTTTGATTGGAATTGTATTAAATCTGTAAGCTATGACTCTGGGTTCTAGAAATAAGGTTTTGCCCACCACTATCATTAGAAGGCCAGCCTATCCCATAAGTCCCCCGCTATATTAGCATGCCGTCCTACTCTTTCCCTTGCCCTCTGGTATATGTATTTGCAAAGACTGAGATTAGAAGGGCATAATCAGTTGTGGAATTGAATTATTCCACAAAATAACACATACATGAAACACAGGGACCCTGCTTGATAATTGCGAGGGATCCTTGTGATATGGCTGGGACCTGGGAAGTTTGTAATCCAAGAGGGGCATTGTGATGACTTCTTTATTATCCCAGCCATCACCTTCATCACCTCCAGCTCTGAAAAACTGTCTCCCATTTGTTATTCAAATCTTCTTTCAAAATTCTCAATTTGTTTCGTTTTTCAAAACCAGGTCCTATTGTGAATATCATCATTACTCCCATTATGTTTTATATGTAAGTCTTGCTGATACACATAAAAGCTACTGCTATTTTAAATAGTTAAATATTATTGCATCTTTTTGTAAAATCCATTTATAGCAAGAAATTGTATATTGCTTCTAATGTTTTCCAAGAGTATGCCCTTATCTTCTTCAAGTAATGATAATTTTGTCAATAATAATTTTCCAAAAATTACAGACCTTATTTCTTTTT
This sequence comes from Cephalopachus bancanus, assembly GCA_027257055.1. Lineage (NCBI taxonomy): Eukaryota > Metazoa > Chordata > Mammalia > Primates > Tarsiidae > Cephalopachus > Cephalopachus bancanus. The sequence continues at coordinate 31,663 of JAPVLO010001616.1, read as the reverse complement.
GATATGTCTTTACAGTAGAGAGAATTTCTGAAGTGTTATTAAATAATAGTGGGGATAATAAGCATATTTGTCTTAGTTCTGATTTTAATGTAATTTCCTATGGTGGTATAAAACCATTCTGTGTCTTTTTACAGGGAACAAAGTCACCTCAATATAACCTACTACAATGTATTTTTGATATGAGTACAAGAATGTAGTTAGAATGAATAAGATCTAGTATTTGATAGCATAACAGTGTGACTATAGTTAACAATAATATGCTATATGTTTTAAGATAACTAAAAAGTGGAGCTGAAATGTGTGCCTATCACAAATAAATGATAAATGCTTGAGGTGACAGATATTCCCTAATAATAACCCTAATGTGATTATTATGCATTGTGTGCCTGTATCAGAACATCACATGTACTCCATGAATATAAACACATCATGCATCCATAATAATTAAAAATTTAAAAATATAAACTGTAAAAACATCCTGAAAAAATTATTTATTTAACCAGTGTCATGATTGTTAATGTATATTTTAATTTGGGGGGATCCTTTACAAACCATTTACTCTTCTTTTCAGCCAAATTTTCTTTATTATTATTATTAAAAATTATCTTAAATGCATTGTGTTTTTATTAGAAAAATGAACTAAAATACCTGAGGCAAAAATGATTTGTTATGTATTTGCTAATATAAAATATACAAATATTCACCTACTATAGACAAAAAAATGACTGAACAGAAATCTGTGAAAATGTTATGAGTGTTTGGCTACCTTTGGGTAAGTTCCTTAATATATTTATTATTGGACAGTTTCACAATTAAAAAATACTACTAAATACAGTTGATGCTTGAACAACATGGGTTTGAACTATACAGATCCACTTATGCATGTATTTATTTCAACCAAAAGTGTATCAAAATACAGTATTCGGAAAATGCAAAACTCACTGTATACAGAGGGCTAATTTTTCTTATATAAGTAGGTTCTGCAAGGCTGACTGTGGGGTCTTGAGTATGCACAGAGTGGGCAGGGGGTCCTAGAACCAATTCCCTGCACATACCAAGAGATGACTGTAATATTTAAAATTAGTCAAACAAACAATCAAAAAAATCTTTTTCAACCCAATAATCTGGCAGACTGAAAAAGAAAGTAATATGTAACCTTTGGACTACATGTATCAATCATGCTACCAGACTGTATTTCTAGTGACCTTTGTCTGAACCAGAATTAGACCATTTCAGGAAGTTGTAATAATGTTGTATATAATGAACCTCTACCAAGTTCCATCAAGTGAAATTTTAAGCTTTTACTTGTATCTTTCACCCAGGTAAAGCTGTGTATGATGAACAGCAAATAAAATCTGTGTATCAGGAAAAGGAATATGACAAAGGTTTCATTTCTTTATGTTATCGCTAGCCTCCAAAATGGGCTTTAGCTGTGATAGTTTTCTCAGAACCTTCAATATATTAACTTGAAATATGTGATGGAGAAAACACAAGATCTGAAAAAATATGCATGGATTCAAATCTGTGCTTACTAATTTCTTAGCCTTGGAGCAATGGCTTGATGGGACATATTTTCTTCATCCATAAAATGAAACCAAAAATATTTATTGCAGTAGTGATATAATCAGAACCTAGCAAGAAATCATGTTTATCAATATGACTCTTGTTCATCCTTGAGTAGAAGGAAAATACTGAGTAATGCAAACATCCATATTTGGCAAGGAAATACTTTTTATATGTACAAATAAAGGATGTCTGGAAATTTAAACACATAAGGGATAAATCCATTCATTATGATCATTTCTCACAGAAATACCTATGAATAAAACCAGCATCTTTTTTTTAACATGTGTGTCTCATTTCTTACTGGGAATAAAAGAGATGACTACTAAGGGTAATACCCTTCTTTCAGGAGAGTTAAAGGGTGTAAGAAGTGGGCATATGGAGCACAAAGGGAGGGATTTATCTTAGATTGAATAAAAGGACATAAATTCTACTGTACTAGAAAGGAAAGAGGATACGATGTGTGCAGTGATCAATTAAAAAAAAAAAAGAGGCCGAGCACGGTGGGTCAAACCTGTAATCCCAGCACTTTGGGAGGCTGAGGCGAAAGGATAGCCTGAGTCCAGGGATTTGAGACCAGCCTGGGCAACTTGGCGAGACCTCGTCTCTGCAATAAATAAAAAAATGAGCTGGGGGCGGTAGCACATGCCTGTTGTTCCAGCTACTTCTCAGGCTGAGGCAGAAGGATCGCCTTAGTCCAGCAGGTTGAGGCTGCGGTGGCCTTAAGTGTGACACTGCACTCCAGCCTGGGTGACTGAGTGAGACTCCAACTCAAAAAAAAAAAAGAATTAAAATTCTCCACATCTCCCTGTATTCACACCCTCCTTTCAATATAACTTTGAAGCTACTCACATCAAGAGGTAGAGTCTCTCTCTACAGTTTGAATTGGAACTGTTTTTGTGACTTGCTTTGACTAATAAAATGTGAAATAAATAGTATTTTGCTAATTCTGAGCACAGACCTAAAGAAGTTTTGCATATTTGCCTTTACTCTTAGAACCCTGTTCAGCTACCATGTGAATAATCCTGGGCCATTTGGCCGGAGGATGAGAGATCACATACCTCAGAGATGAGGCATACTATCTGGAGCTATGTTAAAATATCCAGCCCCCAGTCAATCTATCAGTTGACCACAGTAATATAAATGAGTCCAGCAAAGATCAGAATTGGCTAGCTGAGCTAAGCCTAAATTGCTCACCCAGAATAACAAGAGTTTAATGAATGGATATTATATTAAGTCACTAAGTATTGGGGACATTTGTTTGGCAGCAATAACTGATGAGAGGGTTTTTAAAAATTACTTGTAAGAAAATGAAGAAAATTACACCTGATGGAGAAGAAATTCTGGTTATGGTGGCTTGACGAGTTTGGTTAATTCTTTCTGACAAATACAGAAATAAAACTGGACAACATCGTCAAAAGCAACCATTTTAGGTCTCTGAAAACCTACTGAAGATAAACAACTTACTAAGAAGTGTTTAGCCTTGAAAAACTGCTAGGTCTGTGTGTAATAGTCTGTGGCCTTGTATGAGACTGCTCCCATCTAGCCCACCTTCCACTCTCCCTCAGCTCTGAAGATGAGAAGGACGTTTTGCCAGTTTGAGGTTCCAGTGGGGCAAGCAGTGAATCATGAAGGAATTTAATGAGGATAATTTTGAAAATGAGAGTCCCATGTAGGGTTCCACATGTCCTGGATGATTGGAGAAATATGAATGTGCACGGGAGAAACCCAAAAGAGCACAAAGAAAAGAAAAATGAAGGTAGGTTTGCAAATTGGCTTAAATATTTATTGTGTTCCCCAACCTGCACACAAATTGACTGGGCAAGGGAAAAAGCTTTACAGGCTCAAGACATTTGAGAACAACCTACACCCAAATCATTACCTGATCACTAAGATATGCAGATACAGGCGTGACTAATAGGAATTCATAATTTAAAAATAATAATAAAAAATATTAACAGAGACCTCGGTGCCTCAGTGGCTGATTACCATGAGGTAACAAATTACTATGCTACATTCAGGCAATTTTTTAAAAATGCATAAAATTAAAACAGAATCTAGAATTGCTATGCTATCTAAAACACACAACCAACAACCCAAATTTATGAGACAACCAAAACAGGCAAAAACAAAACAAAACAAACAAATAAAAATATGGACAATAGAAACTTACTCTGACTGGTTCTAAATGCCATATTCAGCAGCTAAAGCACTTAAAGCAGCATTATAAATATGCTGAAAGAATTTTTAAAAACAATATTAAAATAATTAAAGGACCATATGATGATGATAATCAGCTAGGTTTTATCCCAGAAATTCGGGGCTGCTCTAAAAATAAAAAAACATCAATATAAGTCACCGTATTAGCAAACTTTAAAGAAAAAACATTTTATCATCTCCATAAAAGCAGATAAAACTTTTGAGAAACTCCAAAATTCATTTCTGATAAACACTCTCAGAAAACTAGAAATGGAAGAAAAATTTCCGAACCTGATGAAGGGTATGTATTTAAAAATCCTACAGCTAATATTTTATTTAATAATGAAAAACAGAATGACTCCCAGCCCCCAAGATACACAGGATAAGAAAGACAGAAGTGTCTACTCAAAACTTCTATTCCACATTGTACTGGTAACTCAAGGCAGTAAAATCGGGCAAGAAAAATAAATAAAATGTGTACAGATTGGAAAGGAAGAAGTAAAACTGTCTTTATTCATGGATAACGTGATTGCTATGTATAAAATTTGATGAAATCGCCAAAACCCTACTAGAACTAATAAGTACATTTAGCAAGGTAGGAGGCTACAAAGTCAAGATACAAAAACTGCCTGTATCTATATACTAGCAATAAAAAATCAGACATTGCAATTAAAATACCATTTACAAAAGCATAAAAATATGAAGTACCTATGGATAAATTTAACAAAACATATGAAAGATCTGTACATTGAAAACTATGAAATAATGTTCAGAAATATTAATGAAGACCTAAGTAAATTGAGAGATAAATTGGTTCAAAGACTTGATGTTATCAAGATGTCATTTATTTCCAAAATTATTTATAGAGTCAGTGCATTACCAATATTACAATCAGTTTTTTTGTAGACATTGACAAGCCAATACTATAATTCATATATAAATGTGAAGTATCTGAGATAGTCAAAACAACTCTGAAAAAGAAAAACAAAATTGGAGAACTACTACTACTTGATTTCAATTTTTTTTTTTTACAAAGTTATAGTAAACAAAACACCATGCATCATGTATGGTATGATGTAAAGACAGACAAATTGATTAGTGGAATAAAATAGGAAATCCAGAAAAACATCCACATATACACAAACAGCTGATTTTTTTTTTCTCACAAAGGTGTAAAAAGCAATGCAGTTGAGAAAGGATGGCTTTAAAAAATAATTGGATATCCAAATGCAAAAATTGAACTTGGAGCCATATATCCTTAAAAAATTTTAAAATGGATCATAGATCTAACCTGTACCTAATTTGTTGAAAGTATTTATCATAAAGGGGTGTTGAATTTGTCAAATGATTTTTCCGCATCTGTTGCGCTGATCATGTAATTTTTTTCCTTTGTTCTATTCATGTAGTATATTACATTGATTAACTTGCATACACTAAGCCACCCTTGCATCACAAGAATAATTCCTACTTGGTTATAGTATATGATTCTTTTAATGTACTTTAGTATTTGGTTTGCTAGTATGTTTTTGAGGCTTTTTGCATCTGTGTTCTTCAGGGATGTTGGCCTAGAGTTTTCTTCTGGTGTGTTTGTCTGGCTTTGGTATCGGGATGATACTGCCTCATAGAATGAGTCTGTAAATGTTCCTTCCCCCTTCTGTTTTTAAAGAAGACTTTAAGAAGGATTGGTGTTAATTTGTTAAATACTTCATAAAACTTACCTATGAAGCCATCTGGTCTTGGGCTTTTCTTTTCTGAGAGGTTTTTGATTGCTTCTTCAGCATCATTATTTGTCTTTTGGTCTGTTTGGGCTTTCTTTATTTCTTGATGCAGTATTGGTAGGGTCTAGGTGTCTAGGAATTTCTTCATTTCTTCTAGGTTATATAATTTGGTGGCATTTAATTGTTCATAATAGTTCCTTATGATACCCCCATGGGATATGTTGTAATGTCTCTTCTTTAATTTTAAATTTTATTATTTTTTTCTTTTTAAAAATTCTTAGTCGCTAGAGGCTTGTCCATTTTGCTTATCTTTTCAAAAGCCAACTCTTAGTTTTGTTGATTTTATTAAATTGTTTTCCCATTCTCTATTTCATTCACTTCTGCTATAATCTTTAATATTTCCTTCTTTCTGCTAATTTAGGGTTTAGTTTGTTCTTCTGTTTCAAGCTCCTTGAGGTGGAGAGTTAGGTTGTTTATTTGAGAACATTCTTCTTTTTTATTTTTAAAAAGCATTTATTGCTATTAACTTCCTTCTTTTTAAAATATTTTATTTTAAAGGTGTGGGGTATAATTCAGGATTAGGTACACAAATGGTCTACATACAGGTGCAGTTTGGGCCTCCCATTGATCCTCATTTCGCCTGGTTTAGGATCAGGTACCCTTGGTATGTGTGTGCTTCCCACCCCAGCAGTATTCCACTCACGCTGGCAGTGTCCCACCCACACTGGCAATGTCCCATTACTGCCAATCCATTTCTTGTAGTGTTATGATATATATTCAAGGTCTGCTTATGAGTGAGAACATGTGGTGTTCAGTTCTTTGTTTCTGTGATAGATCACTGAGTATGATAGATTCTAAATCCATCCAAGTTTCTGCGAAATCCATAATTTTGTCCTTCTTTATGGCTGCATAATATTCTATCATGTGTATGTACCACATTTTTTTTTTCAATCCAGTCTACTTTGGATGGACAGCACGGTTGGTTTTATGTCTTTGCTATTGTGAATAGTGCTGCAGTAAACATGCGTGTGCAGGTATCTTTTTTAAATTGGAGTCTCACTCCATCTCCCAGGCTGGAGTGTAGTGGCACGCACACAGCCACCCCAGCGTCAACCTGCTGGGCTCAGGCGATCCTTTCACCTCAGCCTTCCAAGTAGCCAGAACTACAGATACGGGCTACCACACCTGGCTAATTTTTTAATTTATTGTAGAGATGAGATCTCGCCAAGTTGCCCAGGCTGTTCTTGAACCCATAGGCTCAGACAATCCCCTCACCTTGGCCTCCCAAAATGCTGAGATTACAGGCTTGAGCAGGCATCTTTTTTGTAGAATGATTTGAGTTCCTCCAGATATACTCCTGGAAGGGGGATTGCTGGGTCGTATGGAAAGTCAATTTTTATATCTTTTGAAAATCATCTCACTGTTGTCCACAGAGGTTGTACTAATTAGTACTCCCACCAAGAATGCAAAAGCATTCCATTTTCTCTGTATTCTCTCCAGCATCTGTTGTTTTTTGAATTATTAATGATGGCCATCCTAACTGGAGTTAGGTGGTATCTCAGTGTGGTTTTGATTTGCATTTCTCTGATGATTAGTGAGGCTGAGCATTTTTTCCATGTATCTGTTGACTGTTCATATGTCTTCTTTTGAGAAGTATCTATTCATACCCTTTGCCCACTTTTTAATGGGGCTGTTTGTATTTTTCCTTTTGGCACATTTGAGTTCCTTGTAGATCCTAGATAATAGGCCTTTGTCAGATATACAGTTGTCAAATAACTTTTCCCAGTGTGAGCTGCCTCCCCACTCTCTTAATTTTTTTTGCTTTGCAAAAGCTTTTCAATTTGATGAGGTCTCACTTGTCTATCTTATCTCTTTTTTAAAGAAATTTTGTTTCAAAGATGGGGGTACAACTCAGGGTTAGGTATACAAATGTTCATTATGCAGGTACCCTTGTTGATGAGGTGTGCCCCCCGCCCCCTTTCCCTAGCAGATTCCCACTACTGCCAATTCCACTGCCCTTCTGGCAGTTTCCCACTACGGCCAATCCTTTTCTTATACTATGATAAATGCTCAAGGTCTACTTATGAGTGAGAAAAAGTGATACCCAGTTCTTTCTTTCTGTGACAGATCATTCAGTATTATAGACTCTAAATCCATCCAAGTTGCTGTGAAGTTCATAATTTTGTCCTTGTTTATGGCTACATAGTATTCCATTGTGTATGTGTACTGCTTTTTTTTTTTTTTAGCCAGTCCTTTTTCCATGGGCAGCATGGTTGGTTCCATGTTTTTGCCACTGTGAACAATGCTGCAATAAACATGCATGTGCAGGTATCTTTTTCATAGTATCTTATCTCTTGTGTCATGGACATTTGGAGTTATGATCAGGAATTGGTTGCCTATTCCAGTGTCTATAAGAGTGTCTCCTGCATCTTCTAAGATTTTTATAGTTTGAGGTTTTATGTTTAGGCCTTCAATCCATTTAGAGTGGATTTTTGTGTATGGTGATAGGTAGGAGTCTTGTTTTAATCTTCTGCATGTGGTCAGCCAGTTTTCTCAGCACCATTTACTGAATAGGTTCTCCTCTCCCCAGTGTTTGGTGGTGGAGACTTTGTTGAAGATGAGTTGGTTGAGAAACTGAAGTTTTGCTTCTGAAATCTCTATCCTGTTCCATTGGTCTATATACCTGTTCTTGTACCAATACCAGGCTATTTTGATTATTGTCTCCTTATAATAAAGTTGAAAATCTTGGGGTGTGATACTGCCCACTGTTTTTTTGTTTGTTTGTTTTTGTTTTTTGCTGAAGATTGTTTTGGCTAGTCATGGTCATTTATACTTCCATATGAATTCCTGTACTGTCATTTCCAGGTCTGAGAAGAATGCTGCTGGTAATTTAATGGGCATTGCACTAAATCTGTAGATTGCCTTTAGTAGGATGGACATCTTAACAAGGTTGATTCTTCCAATCCATGAGCATGGAATATTTTTCCATTTGTTTGTGTCATCTTTGATTTCTTTGAGCAGTTTTGCAGTTTTCACTGTAAACGTCTTTCACTTCTCTGGTTAGGAAGATGACAAGTTATTTATTTCATTTTTTTGTAGCTATTGTGAATGGGATTGTGCTTTTTATTTGTGTTTCTGTTTGTTTATTGTTGGTGTATAGGAATGCGACTGTCTTTTGCACATTTATTTTATACCCTGAGACTTTCCTTAAGTCCTTTATCAGTGCAAGGAAGTTTTTGACAGATTCTCTTGGGTTTTCAAGATATAGAATCATGTTGCCTGCAAAGAGGGATAACTTAACTTCCTCTTTTCCTATTTGCATACTCCTGATTTCCTTCTCTTGTCTGATTGCGCTAGCTAGGAATTTCAATAATATGTTGAACAGGAGGGGTGAGAGTGGGTATCTTTCTCTTGTACTGGTTTTCAGGGGAAACGGTTCCAATTTCTGTCTGTTTAGCAGGATGTTGGCTGTGGATTTCTTGTAGATGGCTCTTACTATTTTGAGGTATGTTCCATCTATGCCTAGCGGGTTTTTATCAAGAAAGGGTGGTGGATTTTATCAAAAGCTTTTTTCATGTCTAATGATAAAATCATGTGGTTTCTGTTTGTACATTCATTGATGTATTTAATTACATTTATAGGCTTGTGGATGTTGAACCAGTTCTGCATCCCAGGGATGAAACCTATTTGATCATGATGGATGATTTTTGAGATGTGTTGTTGGATTTGGTTTGCTAGAATCTTGTTGAATATTTTAACATCTATGTTCATCAAGGACATTGGCCTGTAGTTCTCTTTCTTTGTTGGATTTTACCTGGTTTGGCTAGCTTCATAAAATGATTTAGGGAGAGTTCCATCTTTCTCTTTTGCCTGGAACACTTTCTGTAGGATTGGTATAAGCTCCTCCTTGTATGTTTTGTAGAATTTTGCTGGAAAGCCATCTAGTCCAGGCTTTTTTTTTTTTTTTTTTTTTTTGTAGGTAGTTTTCTTATGACATAGTCGATTTCCTGGGTTGTTATTGGTCCATTTAGGGACTCAAATTCTTCTTGTATCAACCTGGGGAGGTTGTATGATGTCAGAAAGTCCTCCATTTCATTTAGGTTTTCAAGTTTGTTGCCATACAACTGTGCACAGTAATCTCTGATAATCTTTTGTATTTCTTCAGAATCAGTTGTGACTTGATCTTCAGCATTTCTGATTGTGTTTATTTGGGCTTTGTCTCTCTTTTTCTTGGTCATTCTGGCTAGGGGTCAATCAATCTTGTTTATCCTTTCAAAGAACCTGCTTTTTGTTTTACTGATTTTTTTCCTATGATAATTTTGTCTTCTATGTCCCATATCTGGACTTTTATTTTGGTGATCTGGATTCTTCTCCTAAAATTAGAGTTTTGGTGATCTTGTCTTTTCAGCTCCTTTAGGCTATTTGTTAGGCTGTTAATTTGTGATCTTTACATTTTCTTCATTTGTGTTCATAGAGATATGAATTCCCCTCTCAGTACTGCCTTCATAGCATCCCAGATATTTTGGTAAGATGTTTCTTCATTTTCATTTGCTTCCAGGAATCTTTTAATTTCTGTTTTGATTTCCATGTTGACCCAGGAGTTGCTTAGCATCATGCTGTTTAATGTCCATGACTTTGTGGGTTTGGGAGAACATTGTTGGTGTTAATATTTATTTTTATTCCACTATGGTCTGAGAAGGTGCATGGCAGTATTTCAATCTTATGAAGTTTGTTTATGCTTGATTTGTGGCCAAGGGTGTGGTCATCTTAGAGTACATTCCACATGTGGTGAGTAGAATGTATATTCCATGGTTGTGGGGTGGAGTGTTCTAAAGGTATCAATTAAGTCCATTTGGTCAAGCATCACATTGAGGTTCCAGATCTCCTTGTTGATATTTTTGTCTTGATGATCTGTCTAGAGTTGTTAGTGGGGTATTTAAGTCCCCAGCTATGACAGTGTTAGAGTCAATATCTTTTTTTAATTTACCTAAAAGCTGCTTTATGAAAGTTGGTTCTCCTATGTTGGGCACACATATTTTCAGGATGAATATTTCTTGTTGATGGATTGAATCTTTTATCATTATGTAGTGATATTCTGTATCTTTTTAAAATTTTGATAGCTTAAAGAGTATTTTGCCTGATATTAAGATCCCAACTCCTGCTTTGTTTCACCTGAAAATTTGTTTTTTAACCTTACTTTGAGTCTGTGAGTGTCCTTTCTGGTGAGATGAGTCTCCTGAAGAAAACATATTGCTGCATCATGATATACTATATATTTTCAGTGGCGCATTTAGTCCATTCACATTCGGCTTAATTATTGAGATGTGAGAGTTTATCCCTATCATGAGGGCCTTATAGAGTTTGTTGTTGCTGCTGCTGTTTGTTTATTTGTTTGTTGACTTTCTTTTGATTGTGGGGGTTAGTTTATGTGTACTTTCAAACATTTTCCTGTATTCTTTGGAAGGGCGTGGTTATTCTTTTTTTCCATTCTTCTGTGTTTAATACTTTTTTAAGTGTTTCTTATAGAGCTGGTCTGGAGGCGGTGCAAACTCTTAGGGATTGAATGCCTGGGAAGGATTTTAATTCTCCATCACTGATAAAACTTAGCTTAGCTGGGTAGGTAATTATTGCTTGAAATTGTTTAACTTTGAGAACTTTGAAGATTGGACTCCATTCTCTCCTAGCCTGAAGTGTTTCTGTAGATAAGTCTGCTGCTATTCTAATTGGTCTTCCCTGATAGGTAGTCTGACCTTTCTCTCTTGCTGCCCATAGGATTTTTTCTTTTATACCTACTTTGTGTAAGTGAATTACTATGTGTCTAAGAGTTGGTCTTCTCATTTGATTCTTTCAGAGATTTCCTGAATCTCTTGTGTGTGAATGGTTGTGTCACTGATGAGATGAGGATAGTTTTCTTGGATAAGTTCATAGAATGCTTGTTCCAGGGTGGTCTCTGTCTATTTGCCTCAGGGATTCCAATTAATCTTAGGCTCAGCCTCTTGATATAATTGCTCATCTCTTGGAGGCTTTGCTCTGTCTTTACAAGCTTTATTTCTATGTTTTTAACAGTTTGGGTTAGTTCCATATTTTGATCCTCAAGCTCTGAGATTCTTCTGCTTGGTTAATTCTGCTTTCCATGCTTATCAGTTAGTTACTTATTTCATTCACTATATTCTTTATTGCTGTTATCTCATTTATCAACTCCTTCATTCTTTCCTCTTGTCTCTCCTCATTTCAATTTATTCTCTCTATTAATATCTTGATATCTGAGTTTTTGGCTTGATACCAGTCATTCTGGGGGCTCTTGTTTGAGTTCCAAAGTCTATATTCTCAGTTGTTTTCCTCCCAGGGGTCTGTATTAGACTCATATTCTTCCTTTGGTTTTTCTTCATTTGTGAAGGGTTTCCTCCCTATTTTTTCTTCTCTCTTCTTTAATTCTGTTGTTCAGTGATAGTGGGGATAGCTTTTACTTCTGTTTGATCAATCTCCTATTCTTCCTTATGTAGATTCTCTGGTTTTGTTCAATTTTGAAGCTGGACTGGGGGTAGGGGGCTATGCTTTTTGCAGTTTTGAGATTTAATTAAAGAGGGAGCTGTGATTCAGAAGCTATCTGCAGATCCCAGTATCCACTGACAGGTGTGGGGCCCCCTGGAACCCACTTCCCACTACCGTACAATCTGTCCATGCAGTGGGGATGTATATTTGCCCCCTGAACACAAGATGAGATTGGGAAAAGGAAGTAGGAAGATAAAAGGAAAGTTAAAGGAGAGAAGAAGAAGAGGGAAAACAGACAGATGCACCAACCAATGAATAAACAGATACACAAAGACAGAAAAAACAATAAAACCTCCCTGTTGATGTATTTGTCCTCAAAAATACCCATACACAAACAGAAAATCTAAAAAAAAATTAAACTACAGAAGCAAAGCAAGAATGAAAATGTAGAAAAAGAGAGAGAGAGAAAGAAGAAAAGAAAAAGAAAAAACAAAACACACAACACATACATACACACTAGCTCCTTGGCCTTTTCTGTAACTCCAGGTTTCTTTCCCAAGCACTGCCGCCACCACTTTTGGCTGCTGCCACCACATTAGGGAGCAACTCCAGTCTCCAGTCCATTCCCTCCACTCTCAGCACAGGTTGATAAGGTTGCTCTCAGCATGGGACAGATGCTTCACAGACTACTGTGTGAGGAGGATGGATCAGATCTGGACTCACCCAATTCATCTGCTGCAGCCACTGCTGTCAAGTCACCCACTCAGATCAGACATGTCTGCCTGTTTCAGCATAGGGGAGGGGCATCTGTCTCTATGAGTCCAATAGTCAATCCCAGAGGGGTGCGGGGATAGTCTCTGAGTCCCAAGTTGGAGGCTGGACAGAGCCGGGTGGGGCAATGCAGGTCACTGTCTGGTCCCAGGACAGAGAAGATGGCACCGGCCCATTGGTGTCTCCTCACTGGCAGCAGGGATCTGCTCCAGATTTCCACACCCTGCCTTTTCCATGGTTCCTGCTGCTAATGTCCAACCTGCTGCCACAGGTGATGGCGTGGGCCAGGTGCCAGGTGATGAGGAGCAGCAGTTCTTTGCTGCCTACTCTCAAGAGACCCCTGAGAACGACAGATGGACCAGGGGCTCCAATCTCAGGGTGATGGTGGTGGGTTGCAGTCACCTCTGGAGGAGAGCCCCAGGTGCATGAACCTGAGTCTCCCTTCAGAGGGACTTTCACTCACCCACCGGCACACAGCCACTTATGCAAAGAGTCTTTACGAATACTCGCTTTTGCAGAAACTCTCACACTCCGACATGTTCCATCGCCATCTTGCCTCTCCTCCAGCTCTTACTATTTGAGGTATGTTCCTTCAATTAGCTTCCATCTTAGTACTGCCTTTGCTGCATCCCATATTCTTGTATGCTGCATTTCAGTTTTCCTTTGTCTCAATATATTTTCCAATTTCCTTCTTAATTTCTTCTTTGACTCAATAATCGTTTAAAAGTGTGTTATTTAATTTCCAGGTATTTGGAAATGTTCTAATTTTCTTTTTGATACTGATTTCTAATTTCATTTAATTGTGATGATAAAAAATACTTGGAATAATGTCAATCGTCTTAAATTTGTTAAAACTTGTTTTGTGATCTAGTACATGATCTATCCTGGAGAATGTTCCATGTGTACTTGAAAAGAATGATCATTTCTGCTGCTGTTGAGTGAAATGTTCTGTATATACGTGTTGGTCCATTTTGTCTATAGTGTTGTTCAGTTCTGCATTTCTTTACTGATTAGCACTTCTGGTGTTCTAGTGCACAGTAGGGTGACTACAGTTAACAATAATGTACATTTCAAAATTGCTGGAAGAAAGGATTTTGGATGTTCTCATCACAAAGAAACGATAAATATTTGCAGCCATGGATTTTCTAATTACTCTGATCATTACACAGTGTATACATGCATCAAAACATCATATTGTACCCCATAAATGTATATAATTATTATATGTCAATTAAAAATAAAATAAAACTTTTTAAAAGGAAATTTTATGTCACTACTAAAAATACAAAACATGTATTATGTGCTATGGTAAGTATTTTTTTAATTAATTTAATAAAATACAGAAATATCAAAGTTTAAAAACTAAGAATGAAATACAAACAATTAAGTTGATAAATTTTCCTTTTACTAAGAACTCTGTAAATGCTCTGTTACATAATTTTCATATCTGCGTTTTAAACTTTATGTACCATTCAATTCATCTTGGCCATCACCAGTTTCTTATGTGTCATTGTGGAAAGCACAAACATAGGAAAAAGAAAAAGCTCTTTGAAATTAGACAGACTGGGGCTTTAGCCTTAATACCTTCTATCTACTGCTATCAACTTTGTAAAATATGTAGATATTGACTACTGTTCATTGCAGAGGATAAAATTAACATGTAAAGCAACTAGTACAGTGCTTGACAAACAGCAAGCACTCAAAAATATCAGCTAGTATTATCAGCATTACCATTGAATAAATGAAATTAATATCATGAGTGTTTTCAGACTTGAGCTTTAGACATTTTTAACACACTAGCTCTGATATTTAAATCCCTACTTTACAAGTGAGAATACTTAATCTCAGAGAAGTTAAGTGGCTCATTTTCTTGTGAATTCTACTTTCTAATTTCCCACTTCAATCCCTAGCCTATATTCCATTCTAACTCCAGCCATACCAAATTTCTCCAGGTTCGCTGAACTTAGCAAGCTTTTTCTCACCGCTATATCCACTATCTTCCCCATAAACACACATGCTGGATAAGTCTTTATTTGTTAATAAAGCTTTAATTTCTTTGCCATCTTAAGTTTTATGTATCCATTTGTTTATTTCATGTTTCTGCACACCAGAATGAAATATTGACGAAAGTGGGTGATCTGTTGTGCTTGCTGCTGTATCCCTGGAGCCTGAAAAGCCTATAGTAAGTGACCAATACATATTTGTTGAATTAATTACTTGATCCTTGGATCAATCTTGCATAAATAGTCTGGCACAGACTCTGGAAGACATGGAAACTGGGCAAGTTAATCTTTCTGGAAAGGCCCATCATTCACAGAGATCAATACAACCAAGGCTACTAAAGTCAGACCAGGATGGAATTCTACCTCTCTCTTACTAGTTATATAGCCCTGGGGATGCTTCTCTATTTCTCTGAGTCTCAGTTTCCCACTCTGATTAGTAATCTTAATGAGATATTTGAAATTGCTCAATACATTCATTTATTCAGCAAACATTTATTGAATTTCTCCTATCTAGTAGGCATTCTTCTAGGTGTTGGAGATAAGTTTGTGAACAAGCCACCTCTGCCAGCTCTCAGTCTAACGAGTGACACAGATAAATAACTGTCTTTTTACAGCACAATGGATTTAGAGCCATGATAGGGGAAAGACAAGACTCTAGTATCAAGGGATCATAAGATTAGTTGCTACCCTTCACTTAATCTTGTTTGTTTCAAATATTGAAATCCTGCCAGTCATTAAGGTCTGAGAACTGCTTCTGGAATCATTCTTCCATGTTTCTATTTTTTGCAAGCTCTGTGATGCTGTTGATCTGGCTTTGGCTTCACAAAGCTAATATTGTAATTTTGATGTTTTTCCCCGAGGCAAATCTTATTGACTGTCAAGAATATTTGATAGTAACAAAAATGATAAAATAGCTACCAATTGACTTCAAATGGACTTATGAATTCTAATTTTATTCATTGGGTTACAATATATTATTATTGTTATTACTCATTTTCATGTTCAAATGGTCCCATTTAAAAGACTTACTTAGAGAGTAGGGATTCCGCTGTTGTTAGACAGAGTTATCCAGAGCATTTTTTTTTTTTGAGTTGGAGTCTCACTCTGTCACTCAGACTGGAGTGCAGTGGCCGCTCCCGGCCACTGCAGCCTCGACCTGCTGGGCTCTGGTGATCCTTCCGCCTCAGCCTTCCAAGTAGCCGGAATTACAGGCATGCACTACCACACCCGGCTGATTTTTTGATTTATTGTAGAGATGAGGTCTCGCTGCCCAGGTGAGTCTTGAACCCGCGGGCTCAGGCAATCCACTCACCTCAGCCTCCCAAAGGCGCGGGATTACAGGCTGAGCCACCAGCCGGGCTTATCTAGAGCATTTTTGCATGGGTTTATCAGTGTGAACCCAGCAAAGGTCTCTCTGAGTGCGCAGACTCCAGAAAGTCAAGGTAGGCATGGAATTCCAGGTGCCCTATCCTGAGCCCTGCACCAACAGCCCTACACCAAGCTGGCACAGAAAAGGGAGATCTGTGTGGACTAGGAGAGGGGTGAGTGCTTATAAGATATTATGAATCAGTTCATCCCCTTCCAGCAGTGTGCAAAATGTCAGTTTCACAGGAAGGAAACCTGTTCTGTATGCAGTGGTGGGCACCAGAGCCCAGGTGGAATGGGGAGCAGTTCCCCTGCCAGGAAGGCCCACCTATGAGGTGACTCTGACTGATATGCCCATTGCTGGCTACTGGTGGAGCAACAGACCAGTGCCTCTCTTGCAGGGCAGAGGTGAGGATCCAACTGCCAATTAAGAGAGGCACCCAGAACATGTTTGAAAGGGTGAAACTCCCTGCAACCAGTGGGGGACTCCTTGAAAACACAGAAAACAAAAAGGCGGGTGTGGGAATCCATGGCCCCATCCCTCTGCTGCCAGCTAAGCAATGTATAGGAGCTGAGATCATGCTTGGAGAGCGAGGAGGCTGGGTGATTCTGGGTCACACAGGGTCGATTAACTCCCACCCTCCCTGCCACTGGCCATCTAATCAGGCAGCAAGGGATGGAGAATCTAGCCACATAAGTTTAGCAGCAGAGAGAAAAGTTGCAGTAACAAGACCCTGCCACAAGGCAGAGCTCCTCCCTCTTTCACTGAGTGAAGAGAGTTCTCAAACAAATGAGAAAAGACCCTAAACAAGCAACTCTCAGAATTTTAAAGAGACAGCACACAAAAGAGCAGCCACAAGAGGACAAACAAAGGAACCGCCCCCAGAACAACGTGCCCCAGTTGTCAGTCACAAAAATTAGAGAATGGATGGCATAAATCAACAGGAGCCAAGAGAAACATGAAGTGAAACACAAAGAAATTGTATAAAAAGTAAATGGAGTTGACTAACTTCAAAAAAGCCTACTCTGTAATAATGGAAATAAAGAGCTCCATCCTTGAAATCAATAACAAAGTAACAAGGGTTGGGAACAGGTTCAACCAAGCAGAGGAAAGAATCTCAGACACTGAAGACCAAAATATAGAATTAGTACAGTCTGTTGAAAACTTAGAGAAAAGGTCGGGTATGGTGGCTCAAGCCTGTAATTCCAGCACTTTGGGAGGCCAAGGTGAGAGGATTATCTGAGCCCATGGGTTTAAGAACAGCCTGGGCAACTTGGTGAGACCTCATTTCTACAATAAATCAAAAAAATTAGCTGGGCATGGTGGCATGCATCTGTAGTTCCAGCTACTTGGAAGGCTGAGGCAGAAGGATCGCCTAAGCCCAGCAGGTTGAGGCTGTGGTGGCCGTGAGTGTATCACTTGACTCCAACCTGGGCAACAGAGTGAGACTCCAACTCAAAAAAAGAAAAAGAAAGAAAAAAAGAAAGAAAGAAAGAAAGAAAGAAAGAAAGAAAGAGAGAGAAAAAAAATCTCAAATACAAGTAAGAAAGCCTCCGAGATCTGTGTGACTTGTTCAAAAAAACCAAACCTATGCCTGATTGGTATTCCCAAAGCAGAAAAAGAAAATGAAAATACCATGGAACAAATATTCCATAAGGTCATTCAAGAGAACTTCCCCCATTTTGCTAGAGAGACAAATATCCAAATGCAAGAGATTCAGAGAAGCCCTGCAAGATATTACATGAGAAGATCATCATCAAAACACATAGTTATTCACCTCCTCCAAAAATTAAGCATGAAAGAAAAAAATCCTAAAGACAGCAAGAGAGAAAGGCCAGACTACACACTGGGAAAAACACATTAGAATTGCTCCAGACTTATCTGCAGCAACACTAAAAGCCAGAAGTGATTGGAGTCCAATTTTTAATGTTTTTAAAAATAAGCAGTTCCAACCAAAGATTTCCTACCAGCCAAGCTAAGCTTCATCAGTGACGAAGAATTAAAATCCTTCCCAGACATTTAATCCCTCAGATAATATGTTACCTCCAGACCAGCCCTTCAGGAGAAACATAAGGTGTTGAGCACAGAAAAAAAAGGATGGCCATGCACACCACAAAAATACAGGCAAACAGAGTTAACAAAGCATACAGAGCACACACAAAAATGAAAACACACAAATATATAAATGCAAAAGCTAAAAGGAAACAAAGCAACCTCATAGGAGTACTATGACAGGGATAAACTCTTACATATAATCAACTTTATAATAAAGTTTAGAGTCTGGGAGTGTGATATCTCCCGCTAATTTTTTTTATTGTTGTTGTTGTCTTTGCTGAGGATTGTTTTGACTATTTATGGTCATTTATGTTTCCATATGAATCCCTGTATTGTTGTTTCAAGGTCTGAGAAGAATGTTGCTGGTAATTTAATGGGTATTGCATTAAATCTGTAGATTGTCTTGGGTAGGATGGCCATCTTAACAATACTGATTCTTTCAATACATGAGCACGGAATAGTTTTCCATTTGTTTGTGTCACCTTTGATTTCTTTGAGCAGTATTTTGTAGTTTTCATTGTAAGGTCTTTCACTTCTCTGGTTAGGAAGATGCCAAGGTATTTCATTTTTTGTGTGGCTAAGGTGAATGGGATTGTGCTTTTTATTTGGGTTTATATTTGTTTATTGTTGATGTATAGGAATGTGACTGTCTTTTGCCCATTTTTTTTTTTTGAGTTGGAGTCTCACTCGGTCACCCAGACTGGAGTGCAGTGGCCGCTCCTGGCCACCGCAGCCTCGACCTGCTGGGGTCCGGCGATCCTTCCGCCTCAGCCTTCCAAGTAGCCGGAATTACAGGCATGCGCTACCATGCCAGGCTGATTTTTTGATTTATTGTAGAGATGAGGTCTTGCTGCCCAGGCGGGTCTCGAACCCGCGGGCTCAGGCAATCCACTCACCTCAGCCTCCCAAAGGCGCGGGATTACAGGCTGAGCCACCGAGCCCAGCTTGCGCATTTATTTTGTACGCTGAGACTTTACTAAAGTCTTTTATCAGTGCACGGAGGTTTGTAACAGATTCTCTTGGGTTTTTGAAGTATAGGATCATGTCATCTGCAAAGAGGGACAACTTAACTTCCTCTTTTCCTATTGTATACTCCTGATTTCCTTCTCTTGTCTGATTGCTCTAGCTATTTCTTCCAAAACTATATTGAACAGAAGGGGTGAGAGTGGGCATCCTTGTTTTGTTCCAGTTTTCAGGGGAATTGGTTCCAATTTCTGTCTGTTTAGCAATATGTTGGCTGTGGGTTTCTCTCATAGATGGCACTTACAATTTTGAAGTATGTTCCATATATGCCTAGATGATCAAGGGCTTTTATCAAGAAAGGGTGCTGGATTTTATCAAAAGCTTTTTCGGTATCTAATGATATAATTATGTGGTTTCTATTTTTACATCTGTTGATGTATTTAATTATGTTTATGGTCTTGCAGATGTTGAACAAGCCCTAGATCCTGGGGATAAAGCCTACTTGGTCATGGTGGATGATTTTTGAGATGTGTTGTTGGTTCTGGTTTGCTAAAATCTTGTTGAGAATTTTATCATCTATGTTCATCAAGAATATTGGCCTGCAGTTCTCTTTGTTGGATCTTTACCCACTTTGGGTATCAATGTGATATTAGCTTCATAAAATGATTTAGGGAGAGTTCCATCTTTCCTGATTGCCTGGAATACTTTCAGTAGGATTGGTATCAGCTCCTCCTTGTATGTTAGGTAGAATTCTGCTGGAAAGTCATCTGGTCCAGGACTTTTTTTGTAGGTAGTTTTCTTATGACACAGTAGACTTCCTGGGTTGTTACTGGTCTATTTAGGGTTTCAATTTCTTCTTGTTTCAACCTGAAGAGGTTGTGTGATGGCAGAAAGTCCTGCATTTCCTTTAGGTTTTCAATTTTGTTGCCATATAAGAGTACATAGTAATCTCTGATAATCTTTTGTATTTATCTGGGGTCATTTGTGACTTGATCATTAGCATTTCTGATTGTGTTTATTTGGGCTTTCTCTTTTTCTTGGTCAGTCTAGCTAGGGGTCCATCAATCTTTTTTTTTTTTTTGAGTTGGAATCTCACTCTGTCGCCCAGACTGGAGTGCAGTGGCCGTTCGCGGCCACCGCAGCCTCGCCTGCTGGGCTCCAGCGATCCTTCCGTCTCAGCCTTCCGAGTAGCCGGAATTACAGGCATGCACTACCACACCAGGCTGATTTTTTGATTTATTGTAGAGATGAGGTCTCGCTGCCCAGGTGGGTCTCGAACCCGCAGGCTCAGGCAATCCACTCACCTCAGCCTCCCAAAGGCGCGGGATTGAAGGCTGAGCCACTGAGCCCGGCTGGTCCATCAATCTTGTTTGTTCTTTCAAAGAATCAGCTTTTTGTTTCACTGATTTTTTTTGTCTTATAATAATCAAAACAGTCTGGTATTGGTACAAGAACAGGCATATAGACTGATGGAACAGCATAGAGATTCCGGAAGCAAAACCTCAATTTCTCAGCCAACTCATCTTCAACAAATCCTCCACCATCAACCACCGGGGAGAGGAGAACCTTTCAGTAAATGGTGCTGGGAAAATGGGCTGACCACATGTAGAAGATTAAAACAAGACCCCTACTTATCACCACACCCAAAAATCAACTCTAAAGGGATCGAAGACCTAAATGTAAAACCCTAAATTACAAGAAACTTAGAAAACACAAGAGACACCCCTAGGAAAATTGGAACTGGCAACCAATTCCTGATCCAAACTCCAAGTGCTCATGCCATAAGATATAAGATAGACAAGTGGAACTTCATCAAACTGACAAGCTTCTGCAAAGTCAAAGAAGCAGGGAGACAGCCCACAGAATGGGAAAAAATATTTGCCAACTGCATATCTGACAAAGGACTAACATCTAGGATCTACACGGAACTCAAACGTGCTAAAAAGACCAAAACAAACAGCCCCATTACAAAGTAAGCAAAAGATATGAATAGACACTTTTCAAAAGAAGACATATGAGCAGCCAACAATACATGGAAAAATGTTCAGCCTCACTAGGCATCACAGAAATGCAAATTAAAACCACACTGAGATACCACCTAACTTCAGTCAAGATGGTCATCATCAATAACTCAAAAAATAACAGATACTGGAGAGGATGTGACAAAAAGGGAGCACTTCTACACTGTTGGTGGGAGTGTAAACTAGTACAGCCTCTGTGGGAAGTAGTTTGTTGATTCCTAAAAGGTCTAAAAATTGACCTTCCATATGACCTCACAATCCCTCTTCTGGGAATATACCTAGAGGAACTCAAATGACTCTATGAAAAAGATACCTGCCCATGCATATTTATTGCAGCATTATTCACATTAGCAAAAACATGGAACCAATCATGCTGCCCATCAAAAGAGGACTGGATAAAAAATGTGGTACATATACACAATGGAATATTATGTAGCCACAAAAAGGAATAAATTATGAACTTTGCAGCAACTTGGATGGACTTAGAGTCTACAATATTGAGTGATCTATCACAGAAACAAAGAACTGAGTATTACATGTTCTCACTCATAAGCAGAACTTGAACAATTATCATAATACTATAAGAATGGGATTAACAGTAATGGGAAACTTCCAGGGGAGGGGAGGGCACACCTCATCAATAAGGGTACCTGCATAATGAACATTTGTATACCAAACCCTGAATTGTACCCCACATCTTTAAAATAAAATACAAAAATAAAATATCAACTTGAGCATGAATGGACTAATGTTCCACTGAAGAGATATGGATTGGCAAACTGGATAATAAAATTATCCATCAATCTACTGCCTCCAGGAAACTAATCTCACTGCAATAGATACGCACACACTCATGGAAAACAAAAGACAGCAAGAGTAGCTATTCTAATGTCTAACAAAGCAGTCTTTAAGCCATCAAGAATTAAAAAGGACATGGAAGGACACTGAATAATGATAAAAAGCTCAATCCACCAGCAAGAAATATCTATCGTAAACATATATGCACCCAACACAGGGACACCAGGTTTGATAAGACAACAACTAAACAAGCTAAATGAAGACATTGACTCACACAATCATAGTAGGAGACCTAAATATACTACTAACAGCTTTAGATAGATCATTGAGGCAAAAAAAAAGGAGATCTGAAACCTCAACTCAGCGCTTGATCAAATGGACTTAATAGGCATCTATAGAACACTTCACCTAACAAATACAGAGTACACTTTCTACTCATCAGCACATAGAATATACTCCAAGATCACTCACATTCTCAGACATAAACATGAGCAAATTTCAAAATATCACAATAATACCATGCATCCTCTCAGATCACAGTAGAATAAAAATAAATATTGCCAACAACAGGATCCCTCCAAAACACACAAAGACTCTAAACAACATGCTGTTGAACGACTTCTGAGTCAACATGGAAATCAAGACAGAAATAAAAGATTCCTGGAAATGAACAAAAACAAATATACATCTTATCAGAATCTCTGGGGTGCTATGAAATCAGTGTTAAGAAGTAAATTCATAGCATTGCATGCAAAAATTAAGAAAACAGAAAGATTACAAGTAGATGGACTAACGCCACACCTAAAGGAGTTGGAAAGGCAAGATAACCTAGATTCTAACCCTGGCAGAAAAATCTAGACACCAAGATAAAATCAGCTACAGGACATAAAAGACAAAAATATCATAGAAAAGATCAACAAGAACAAAAACTGGTTCTTTGAAAGTATAAATAAGATTGATGGTCCCCTAGCCAGGTTGACTTTTTAAAAAGGGAGAGAAAGCCCAAGTAAACACAATTAAAAAGCAAAAGGGAAAGTTAAAACTAACTCTGAATGAATTAAAAAGATTATCAGAGATTACTATATAGACTTTATGCAAATAAACTAAAAAATGTAAAGGAAACGGAGCACTTCCTGACATCACACAATCTCCCAAGTTTGAAACAAGAAGAAATTGAAACTCTAAAGAGACCAACAACTATCAACAGAAAATTGACTCAGTCATAAGAAATCTACCTACCAGAAAAAGCCCCAGATCCGATGGCTTCCTAACTGAATTCTACAAGACATACAAGGAGAAGCTGACACCAATCTTACTGAAAGTATTCCAGGCAATTGCTAAAATGGAATGCTCCTCAACTCATTTTATGAAGTCAACATGTCATACTGATATCCAAACCTGGCAAAGACACAAGGAAAGAGAATTACAGGCCAATCTCCTTGATGAACATAGATGCAAAAATTCTGAACAAGATTCTAGCAAATCAGATCCAACAACACATCTCAAGGATCATCTACTATGACCAAGTGGGCTTTATTTCTGGGATACAGGGTTGATTCAATATTTGCAAGACCATAAACATAATTCAGTACATCAACAGATGCAAAACTAAGAACCATATTATTAGATGCAGAGAAAGTATCTGATAAAATCTAGCATCCCTTCTTGATTAAAAACTCTTGAGCAACTAGGCATAGAAAGAACAGTCCTCAAAACACTAAGATTTACTTATGATAAACCTGCAGCCAACATTTTGCTCAAATTGGAAAGTATTTCCTGTAAGAACAGGAACTAGATAAAGATGCCCACTCTTACCCCTCCTGTTCAACACAGTGGTGGAGGTCTTAGCCAGATCAATCAAGCAAGAGGAGGAAATCAGAGTTATCCAAATAAGAAAAGAGGAAGTCAAGCTATGCCTCTTTGCAGATATGATTCTTTTCTTTTCTTTTTTTTTCTGTCACCCAGACTGGAGTGCAGTGGCACACTCCCGATAACCGCAGCCTCATCCTGCTGGGCTCTGGTGGTCCTTCCACCTCAGCCTTCCAAGTGGCCGGAACTACAGGTATGCGCTACCACCCCCGGCTAATTCTTGATTTATTATAGAGATGAGGTCTTGTCAAGTTGCCCAGGCAGGTCTTGTATCCACAGGCTCGGCCTCCCAAAGTGCTGGGATTACAGGCTGAGCCACCAAGCCCAGCCGTGCAGATATGATTCTATATCTTGAAAACCCTAGGGAGTCTGTCAAAAACCTTCTCACACTGATAATCGACTTTGGTAAAGTCTCAGTGAACAAAATCAATGTGCAAAGATAGTTGCATGTCTATACACCAGCAAAAAGCAGAGTGCTAAAAAAGGCACAATCCCATTCACAATAGCCACGCACACACAAAAATACCTTGGCATTCACCTAACCAGAGAAATGAAAGACCTTTACAATGAAAACTACAAAAGGCTGCTCAAAGCAATCAGGGATGACACAAACACATGGAAAAACATTCCGTGCTCATGGATTGGAAGAATCAAGATGTTCATCCTCTCCTACCCAAGGCAATCTACAGATTAAATGCAATACCCATCAAATTACCAATATCATTGTTCTCAGACCCAGAAATGACAATACAGAAATTCATATGGAAACAAAAAAGAGCACGAAATAGCTAAAAATAATTCTCAGCAAAAGGATTGAGGTATCACACTTCCAGACTTTAAACTTTACTACAAAGCTGCAGTAATCAAAACAGTCTGGTACTTATACAAGAATAAGCACAAAGACCAGTGGAAAAGGACAGAGATTATGGAAACAAAAACTCAATCTCTCAACCAACTGATCTTCAACAAAGCCACCAATAAGAACCACTGGGGAAAGACCATATTCAGCAAATGGTGCTGGGGAAACTGGCTGACCACATGCAGAAGAATGAAACTAGACCCCTACATATCACCATATATAAAAATAAACTCAAAATGAATCAAAGACCTAAATGTAAAACCTCAAACTACAAGAATCCTAGAAAAAAAAATGTAGGAAACACTCTCATGCACATTGGAGTAGGCAACTAATTATTGACCAAATCCTCAAAAGTGAATGCCATAAAAGCTAGGATAGACAAGTGGGACCTCATCTGACTGAGAAAGCCTTTGCACAGCAAAATAAATCATCAAGAGAGTGGGAAGATAATTCACAGAATGCTAGCTGACAAAGGTCTAACATCCAGGATCTGCAAGGAACTTAAACGAGCTGAAAGGAAAAAAACAAACAACCCTAATAAAAAGTGAGCAAAGGACATGACTAGACATTTTTCAAAAGAATATATTACAAGCAGCCAACAGATAACATGAAAAAATTCTTAGCCCTCACTAATCATCAGAGAAATGTAAATCAAAACCACAGTGAGAAACCACCTAACTCCAGTAAGGACAGTCATCATTAATAAATCAAAAAACAACAGATGCTGACATGGGTGGGGAGAAAAAGAAAGGCTTCTACACTGTTGGTGGGAGTGCAGGCTCATTCAGCCTGTATGGAAAGCAGTGTGGCGATTCTTAAGATAACTAAAAATTGTCTTTCCATATGACCCAGTAATCCCATTCCTGGGAAAATACCCAGAGAAACATATATTGCTCTACCAAAAAGACACCTGCACATGCATGTTTATAGCTGCACTATTTACAAGAGCAAAAACATGGAACCTATCCTACTGCCCATCAAAAGTGGACCAGATAAAGAAAACGTGGTACATATATACAATGGAGTATTACACAGTCATAAAGATGAACAAAATCATGAACTTTGCAGCAAAATGGATGGAGTTGGAGGCTATCATCCTTAGTGATCTACCACAGAAACAAAGAACTGAATACCGCATGCTCTCACTCATAAGTATGACATGAAAATTAATCACATTAGCACAAGGAAGACATTGGCAGTTGCTGGACAATGCTAGGGGAGGGAGGGGGGAATGTAACAACATAAAGCATAACTGTTCCTAAACTGGAGGAAGTGAGGACCAGTTGCAGTCTCAAACTTCACCTGCATGCAGCCTACTTGTGTAGTTAATCCTGACTTGTACCCCACATCTCTATAATAAATAAACAAAGTCAGGTGCGGTGGCTCACGCCTATAATCCCAGCACTTTGGGAGGCCGAGGTGAGAGAATTGCCTGAGCCCCCGGGTTCAAGACCAGCCTGGGCAAATTGGTGAGACCTCATCCCTACGATAAATCAAAAAATTAACCAGTCGTGGTGGCGCATGCCTGCAGTTCCAGCTACTTGGACGGCTGAGGCAGAAGGATCACCTAGCCCAGCAGATAGAGGCTGTAGTGGCCGTAAGCATGCTACTTCACTCCAGCCTGGGCAACAGAGTTAGATTCCAACAAGAAAGAGAGAGAGAGCGAGAGAGAGAGAGAGAGAGAGAGAGAGAGAGAGAGAGAGAGAGAGAGAGAGAGAGAGAGAATTACTTCCATGCCAAGCACTTTGCTAAATTCTTTTCTTACCTTATTTAAACCTCACAACATACCTATGATGAAAATCCCCCGTTTATGTGCAGTTTACTTATTGGGTAACTAAAATTTTAAAAGTTTAGAAGGTTTCAAAGTCATATTGTCAGTAGAGATAGGTGTTTTAGAGTGACTTGGTTATAAACCTCATTCTACACTAAAAGAAACTATAGCTTCTTGGAGGAATGTCTAATTCAAGGGCTGGAACAGGGAAAGTACAAAGAGTCAGGGATATCTTGCTGCATTAGAAAAAATTTTAAAGTGTTTAAAGTAAGATAGAGACATGTCAAAAGGTTATAGAACATTTCAAGGGGCTTCCATTAGCCAAATCTGAGCCAATTTAAGTATCCAAATAAATAATGATGTTAATTGATTATTACTCAGTGAATAAAACATGTACTCATGAGCCTATAACTAATGTAAGTAAATACATGAATACAGAAAAGCTCTTCATTATAGTATAACACCAACTTATAAATGTTGAAGGGCTCCATGTTCATTGCAGCACTGTTCACAATAGCCAAGATTAATCAACCTAAATGTCCATCAACAGATGAATGAATAAAGAAAATGTGGGATATATGTAATGGAGTATACACACACACACAATGGAATTTAATTTAGGTCTAAAAAGAAGAAAATCCTGTCATTTGTGACAACCCATAT
Source organism: Cephalopachus bancanus (assembly GCA_027257055.1). Classification (NCBI taxonomy): domain Eukaryota; kingdom Metazoa; phylum Chordata; class Mammalia; order Primates; family Tarsiidae; genus Cephalopachus; species Cephalopachus bancanus. The sequence continues at coordinate 4,552 of JAPVLO010001616.1, read as the reverse complement.
GACATTATGTTAAGTGAAGTAACCCAGGCACAGAAATACAAATACTGTATGATCTCACTCAAAAAGTTGAACTCATAGAAGCAGAGGGTTTCAAATGGTGGTTACCAGGGACTGGAGAAGAGGTGAGGTTGAGGAGATGTTGGTCAAAGATACAAAATTTCAGTTAGACAGGAGTAGTAAATTCAAGAGATCTATTGAACATCATAGTGAGTATAGTTAATAACATTGTACTGTATTCTTGAAAATTGCCAAGAAAGTAGCTTTTGCATTCTCAGCACAAGAAATGATAAGTATGAGAGCTAAAACATGTTGATTAGCTCCATGTAGCCATTCCATACCATATACATATTTCAAACAAGATCTAGTATGTTCAAGTTGGTATGGCAGTAGACTGTATACATATTTCAAAACATCATGTAATATATATATATATAATACTTATTTGCCAAATAAATAAATATATATATTTTAAAATTTAAAAATGGCAAAGTTAGGAAAACATTTTTCATCATCATGTATTAGTGGATTCAGGCAACAATTATCAGTGGATGACAGAACAGGATATGTCCATAGTCTTCAAGTATTTCCCCACAGGAAACACAGCAACTTTTCTTAGAGTAATCTGGTGAATACTTAACCAAGTGATTAAACTTGACATCACCAGTTATGTATAAATAGATATCGTTTTCCCACTGATATAATGCATTGAGAGGGAATTACTATCACTTATGTGGTATTCTAGGCAGAAATGTATAACTGAATCTAACTACGAGGACAGAAGAACAGGCAGATCCAAATTGAAGGACACTCTAATAAACAGGCCATACTTTCTTTTTTTTCTTTTTTTTTTAAAAGACGTGGGGTACAATTCAGGGTTAGGTATACAAACATTGATTATGCAGGTACCCTTGTTGATGAGGTATGCCCCTCCCTCCCCTAGCAGTTTCCCTCAACTGCCAATCCCACCCCCCTCCCCTGACAGTTTCCCATTACTGCCAAATGCTTTCTTATAGTATTATAATTGTTCAAGGTCTGCTTGTGAGTGAGAATATATGGTACTCTGTTCTTTGTTTCTGTGATAGATCACTGAGTATGATCAACTCCAAATCCATCCAAGTTGCTGCGAAGTCCATATATTTGTCCTTCTTTATGGCTGCATAATATTCCATTGTGTATATGTACCACATTTTCTTTATCCAGTCCAGCTTCGATGGGCAACATGGTTGGTTCCATGTTTTTGCTATTGTGACTAGAGCTGCTACAAAGATACGTGCGCAGATATCTTTTTTGTAGAATGATTTGAGTTCCTCCAGGTATATTCCCAATAGGGGAATTGCTGGATCATGTGGAAGGTCAATTTCTAGCTCTTTGAAAAATCACCACACTGTCTTCCAAAAAGGTTGCACTAGTTTGCATTCCCACCAGCAGTGTACAAGCGTTCCTTTTTCTCCACATCCTTGCCAGCATCTGCTGTTGTTTGTGTTATTAATAATGGCCATTCTTACTGGGGTTAGGTGGTATCTCAATGTGATTTTGATTTGCATTTCTCTGATGATGGATGAGACTGAGCACTTTTTCATGTTTGTTGGTTGCCTGTATATTTTCTTCTAAGAAGTGTCTATTCATGTCTCTTGTCCACTTTTTAAAGGGGCTGTTTGGTTTTTTTTCCTTTCAGGGCTTTTGAGTTCCTTGTAGATCCTAGATGTTAAGCCTTTGTCGGATACACAGTTGACAGATACATTTTCCCATTCTGTGGGCTGTCTCCCTGCTCTCTTGATGGTTTCTTTTGCTTTGCAGAAGCTCGTTAGTTTGATGAAGTCCCACTTGTCTATCTTATTTCTTAAGGTATTGGCCTTTAGGGTTCTGAATAGGAATTGGTTGCCAGTTCCAATTTCCATAAGGGTGTGTCTCCTGCGTTTTCTAAGATTCTTATAGTTTGAGGTTTTACATTTAGGTCTTTGATCCATTTAGAGTTAATTTTTGTGTATGGTGATAGGTAGGGATCCTGTTTCACTCTTCTGCATGTGGTTAGCCAGTTTTCCCAGCGCCATTTACTGAATAGGTTCTCCTCTCCCTAATGGTGATTGTTGGAGGCTTTGTCAAAGATGAGTTGGTTAAGCAATTGGGGCTTTGCTTCCAGAATCTCTAACCTGTTCCATTGGTCTACGTGCCTGTTCTTGTACCAATACCAGGCGGTTTTGATTACTGTGATAAGCATACTTTAAAAGACTGTTATGGTCATGAAAGACAAAGGAAATATGAAGACTTGTTCAAGAGTAAAGGAGACTAGAGTGAAATAACAACCAAATAAAATATGTCACACTGGATGGATTGCAGATTAGAAAATTAGAAAATTTTCTGTAAGTAACATTATTGAGATAATTGGTCGCTTTTGAATAAGATCTGTAAATAATATAGATATTAGTAGTGTAGCAGTGTTATTTTCCTGATTTTGCTACCGTGTTTATGTAAGAGAATGGCCTTGTTCTTAGGAAAGGAAGTAACAGCAAAGTATTGAGGAGTAAAAGGACATATCCCCAACTCACACTCCCATGGTTTAGGAAAAAATATTATATATAAACATATATATATATACACATATATAATGATGGTTACAAAATATATATATGATTTGTGTTTATATATCTATGTATAGAGAGACAGAGACAAGACAGATATGACAGAAAGAGTGCACAAATATGCAACATTTCAACAATTGAGGAATCAGGATAAATTAGAATCATTTGTGTTATTTTTGCAACTTTTTAAATAAATTTGAAGTTATCTTTAAAAAAAAATGTTAGCCGGGCTCGGTAGCTCAGCCCGCAATCCCGTGCCTTGGGAGGCTGAGGTGAGTGGATTGCCTGAGCCCAAGGGTTCGAGACCCGCCTGGGCAACTTGGTGAGACCTCATCTCTACAATAAATCAAAAAATTAGCCAGATGTGGTAGTGTGCACCTGTAATTCCAGCTACTTGGAAGGCTGAGGTGGAAGGATCGCTGGAGTCCCAGCAGGTAGAGGCTGTGGTGGCCGGGAGCGGCCACTGCACTCCAGTCGGGGCAACAGAGTGAGACTTCAACTCAAAAAAAAAAAAAGGCCTCCAACAAAAGGAATGTGAACTCTGGATACCAACTAGGGTACATTCTTAGCTACTTTATTTACTAACTGTACGATAACAGAAACGTTAATTTCTGAATTCAATGTGTTTGACCTGTAAGAAATATAATAATTGAGCATACTACCATCTAGGGCCATTGTAAGGATTAAGTGAGATGATGTATACATTGTGTTTTGAGCAATATCTTGGACAAAGGAAATAATCAATAAAAGTTAACTCTAATTAATGTTTTTTATTCTTTTGTTTTGTTTGTAAAAGACATCATAAGCTTAAACATTTCTGGTTCCAAAGACTCGGTTTTAACCATGCCACTGAGATGCTTACCAGAGATAAGATTCTATGTGTTTTGGGGAGCAAATAGTTGCTTAACAAAAGGTAGCTTTCATCCTGATTACAATTATTAATCCAAATATTTCTGACCTTAATGTCTAGTCTCTTACCATTTAACATAGTTTCCTAAGTGTATTCCTGGGTCCAAACATCCTCACATTAACATCTAGTATATGCTAAGGTATCTAGACTTGTTTATGTGCTATCTATATTGTTCAGATAAAAATTTAATTATTTTCACCCTTCCTTTTGACTAGCACAGCATATCACAATAACAGTACTGATACCGTTTTTTTTTTTGTACCATGAGTTGGCGTTGGCAAGCTGGGCCCCCAAGGGATGCTGCAGTTCTCAGTCGCTGCACTGCCAGTACGAGATTCACGAGGTGGCCAGAGAGGTGATGGCGTCTGGATAGGGTAATGCAGTGGCACCTGAGAATGCGAACAGCTCCAGAGCCCCCAAGAAGTGCTATAGCTCTTTTAGTTTGGAGTCGGTGAGCAGAGCCTCGAGAAATGTTTACACTTCTGCCGGTTCGGTGGGCCAGTGAACCAGCTTCCAAGAAGTGTTTGCAGCCCCGTCACCTCGGTGGGCCAGCAAGCCAGCCCCCAAGGAGTGTTGCAGCTCTGTCAGTTCGGTGGGCTGGCAAACCAGGCCCTGGAGAAGTGCTAACAGCTGTGATGGCTTCGTCAGCTGCGCCAGCTCCTTAGCCTAAGCGGGCTGTCAGTTCCACAGGCTCCATCAACTGGCAAGCCAGTCTCCAGCATGTGCAGCTCTCCGAGCCAGCAGCTCTTCTAGTCCGGCAGTTTCGGGTTCTTGTCTGGGGCCCAGGAATAATGAGGTACTAGTCGGGCAGCTCCGAGTTCTTGTCTCACCCCCAGGAAGAAAAAGGTCTACAACCACAGGGTAAGTAGGAATTTATTTGGAAGACAGGCAAGCTTCTGGCAGTGACAGGAGACCAGAGGGGGTTTGCGGCTGGGAGGGGGCTGAGGCCAGGGGTTTATATAGTCTTAAGAGTGTGCTGATTGGTTAGCACTAACACCAATCAGCGAGAGGCACCATAGTGTGAGATAGGAAACACACCAATGTGGAGTGGGTTGGGAAGAGC